>PVJO010002029.1:0-154174 GCA_004026905.1 Hystrix cristata
AAAAAAAAAAAAAAAAAAAAAAAAAAACCATTTTGAAAATTAAAAAAAAAAAAAAAAGAAATCAGACACTATGGAGCACATACTGCATGATTCTACTTATATGGAGCTCAACAAAAGGCAAAATTAACTTATGGGCATAGAAATCAAAAGAGAAGTGCTGTTCATGAAGCAGCAATTCACTGTTCAAGGATCAAGAGAGTTTATCAGAATGAAAAAACACTTTATACCTTAATTTGAGTGCTATTTCAGGATATGTATAGTTATCAAAACCCCATAATACTACATCATTAAAATGCACACATTTGATTGCATATGTGTTATACCCAACACAAATCCTAATGGTTATATAAATCACATTTTAAAAACCTATGTAATAATGAAGATAAGCTTGTTTTAATGGAAAATGTTGAATCAGTAGACAATACTCTTTTTAGAATGCATATAAGAAAGAACTCACTAAGATTATTATGACTAGTAAAATTAAGAAATTGTTTTCTTTTTCAACTTCATTTCCTATATTTTCTACAAGATACATATAGTAGCTTCACATATAAAGAAAATTATACAATAAATTTAAGAGATTTACTATGAATTATGGTGAGTATGATCCATATATATACTTATATCGACAATGTAACAGTATATAGTACATGTGAAAATTGCTGAAAGAATAAATTTTAAGTGTTCTAACTACGAAAAAAATCTAAGTATGTGGGGCAGTCCATAGGTTAGCTTGATTGAACTATTTCACAATATGTACATATGTCAAAGCATAGTATTATAATACCATAAATCTAAAAAAAAGAAAATATTAAATGATAATTTTAAGATAAAGAAAAGATTCAATCATTTTCATTTCTATTTTTCCAGACCTTAATGACCAGAAGTTTTTTTAAAGTCTCCTACTCTAACAGTTTCAATATCTTTGAAAATACATAACTATGCTACTTGCCAATTGGTAAATTCATATCCATGTTCAAAGCCTTCTGTTTTTATAGCTCCCTGTTGTTGACTCTGCCCTCCTTCTCTTTGTTTCGTGGACCTTTGTGACTCCATGCAACCATGGTAATTATAGAGATTAAAATTTTAAAATGTGGATAATTAAGATAGAAAAGGATTATACAAATCTTTCAGGAACCTGTGTTTACATTGCTCCACGTAATTAAGCAGATAGTTGCAAACCGTGTCCCAAAATGCATGATCACACAGTCTTAGCCTACAATGACTTTGTGTCAAAACACACACTTCTGATGCTCCTCATACATATATTGGCAATTCTAAGATGAAATTTCATATTGTCATCTTTATGTATTGCAAGTTTTTAGTGTTAAAACCTTGCCCACTCCATTTTATATTTTCAATTCCAAGATTTCTCTGTATGGAAAAATCATCAAAAATCTTGATGTAAAATCCATCTGCACTTCAGCTGGAAGCTTCATAGGCAACACAAGAAACACTGAAGTAAATTAACTTATTCAGTGATCTTGCAAATGATAATTCCTAGTTGGAGAGAAAGTAGGTGCCATGCTAACTCCCAATATTCAAAATATACTAAATGAACTCTTAACATGAGGCATTATTAAGATTTACAAGAGAGTCCAAGCTTTATGAAATTCATAGGGTAGCAAAGAAAACTTACAAGTACAAAGGCAACTAGTAGTATTTGCTAACATTTAACAAATGTTCACTTAGTTTCATCTGCTAAACATTTGCTTATATTCTTTATTATTCAAAACCATCATCATTGGTACTAGTATCACTGCCATTTTTTATAATTGTTTATTAGTATATTAGTTACTTTTCTAGAGTCAATGGTTTGCAAGAGAGCAGATTTAATCCAGGCCAAGTCCAAGTTTGCATCCCCCTGCCCTCTCTTCCCATCCTCCCTCTTCCATCTCTTTGACCTCTTCCCTTTTACAAAAGATGTATCTTCCTGTTTTACAAATGAAGAAACAAGTGCTCATAATTCAGTAACATATTGGAGATCATATAGGTAGTAGCTGGAAAATACAGAATTGAAACTCCAGTAATCTAACTCCAAAGATTATGCTAAACCTGACATCATTAAAATATGTATAAGACATTACATATCTTTCTTAATTTTTAAAAAAATCTTTTAAATATTTTAAAATTAAATATAAAAGTTTTAATTCACCTTAATTCTTTCTATTCTCAACATGTCTGAATACTTGATGAGGTGCATTAAGTTATATATTAATAAATCAAAATAAAAATGTGTTTGATATCTACAATGTGGTAGGTTCTATTCTATCTTCTTTGTATATAATGTCCAACTAAATTTTTACAGCAGCCTATGATATAATTATTATTGTACTATTATTGCAGTTGAGAATCTGGTCAAGCTAAGAAATCAATCCAAACTGCTTGGTGAAAAAGAGGTACGGTTGAAACTTACGATCTGACAAAATACTGAAGTATTTCCTTTGCACCACATTAATAACTTCTGAGACAATAGTGAATTCACTATTCTGAGACAATGGTGAACCCAAAGAAGAATTCTGGTATACTTCTTTGTATTAGTTTGTCTGGAGTCGAGGTAGGACTTCTGGTCCCTGTGCCTGATCTACGTGAGGTTTCCTGTAGTTGATGGATCTTCTTTCTCTAGTTCCAACACTACCTTGGAGGAATTCTTAGGAACTGCTAGAATCATTTCTTCCCCAACCTCTGATCTTGTGATTCACTCGATCTGAAAGACACCAGGTTGTTCACTACTTGTTGGGTTCTCATGTCCCTTGCATTAGATAAAATTTTCCTGTTCAGAAATGAAACCATCATGAATGCCTTGTTGAGGATTGAGAGACAAATCCTATTTTGTCTCCCCAAAGCTAAGTCCAAATGGGACAATTATTGCTTTGACTGAGGTATTTTCCTCTAATTAAGTAGAAAATCAAAGCTTGTATCTTCTCAGCTAATTTTCCTATTACTAACTTGTTAACTATTCATTAACAACTAGCAGAAACTGCATTGTAACTCTCTGGAATCTTTTCCTTCTCTTTCTGTAAAAAGAATAATTAATTACCTTAAGCCAACAATCTTGTTTCATACAGCAGTGTGAATGGGCGATCTCTCCATGGTGTTTTCTGTGGACCTCAGTCTCGTGACAAGGAACAAGGTTGACAGATCTTGTTCCAAAATCTAACACCAGGGCTGGGGATTTAGCTCAGTGGTAAGAGTGCTTGCCTTGCAAACACAAGGCCCTGAGTTCGATCCCCAGTGCAAAAAAAAAAAAAAAAAATCTAACACCATCACTTACTCTTCATATGATATTGGCCAAATACTTAGTACCTCTGAGCTGTACAGTCTTTATCATATATTACTTAATATTTTGCTCATAAGACTGAGGCACAGGTTAATGTGCTTAGCACAGGTTCTGGCATAAAACGCATGCATTCGAAAACATTAGTGCTTCTACCCTATTTGACCTTTTATTCAAACAGAGTCAACATAAATTCTTTGTGTTTCCAGTCCAGAGCTACTAATTATTGTAATGCTGAATGAAGATTTTTTCATCGATATTCTTTTCTGAAACACCTTACGTTTCTAAATAAATATGGATTATTTTAATATACAAACCATCGCTGATAGCCTAGAAATTAAATTTGGAGGATAATATGAAATGTGAGAAAGCTAATGTGCTACTTGCTATGTTTAGGAATCGAAAAAAATTTCATCTAGCTCTAATTATGAACTGAATCTGACTAGTATTTAGCACGAATGTATTAAAAATCTACAGCACGAATCCTAAAATATAGCATAGCATGCATAGCCATTTCAGAATGTAATTTAGAATTCATAAGAGGGAACAATGTATCTGTATTTACTAATGCAAACTATAAAGGACCATGTTATTAAAGTACATGCTCCACTTTAACTCATCCTCAAAATGTGGAGGTTCTCAAACCCCACATCGTCTGCATTAGTGGGCAAGAAGTACTGGAACAAGAAAGATTATTCTGTTTTCCCCTTAGTTAATCAGAAGGCATTAAGTGAGGGTCTGTTTAGACGTCAGAAGGAGTAAGATTTTGTAACAGGAGAGTAACTGCAGACAAGAGCAAGTGAGAGGGTGCGAGTTCAAGGCAACAGCAATGAGCTGTGGTCAAAGTACTGGAGGAAAGGGAAAATGCATACAAGGAATTATAATTGACCTCATATATTATGCCAAAGAGAAATTAGACTTTTTGTGCCCTGGGAGTAGCACAAAGAACAATGATTATAATTTTCTGGGAGCCAGATTCAACTTCATTATAATGAACAACTTCTTAACAATTACATCCAATGTTAAATTGAATAGACCATTACTTTAAAAAAAACTCAAATTCCTGATAATTTTAAAAGAAAAGCATTAGGGTTTTCACTCATAAGAAAGTGACCTCCAGTGAATTTTCCAACTAAAAGTCTATTATTTTATGACTTAGGAGTTTTTCTTTGGCACCGTCAGTGGGGATATTCAGAGAACATACGCACTGAGAAGAAAGCCTAGAGCAGAGGGAGCATATGGCTTCAGGAATTGGTTTTAAGTGAGACCCCACATGTGCAGTGCATTTTGCTTAATTTTTTCTGACCTTTATATTGCTACTCCATCACCTTACAAGTAGTAACAACAACAACGGTGTGCTTTGAATAAGTTGTGTGCCATCTAATGACTTTCAGTCTACAATGGATCATATGCAATGGTGGAACCAGAGGATTGATATTGGCCACTTTCCCATTGTGGGAACAAAATACCTGATAACCAAAATTTAAAGGAGGAGAGGTTTATTTTAGCTCACAGTTTTAGTCCGTGGTAGTTGGCTCCAAGTCAGAAATGGCATGGTGGAAGGGCATGGCAGAAGAATTCTGCTCAACTCGTGGCAACCAGGAAGAAGGAGAGAAAGAAGGAGCCTGAGGAAGACTATACCTTTCCAGATCACACCCTCAGTGACTCAACTCCAACCAGGCCCCACCTTGTATCAGCATGGAGCTACTAAAGTCCTCAGCAGATTAAACCATGGATAAGTATAGGACAATCATGGCTGAATCACCTTCTAAACGCAGGAGAATGCAGAGGGGTGCATTGTAGAGCTAAACTATAACAGGATTATATTATCTAGTGCCATTCTAGATATCTCAGTTCATGTAAATATATGCTACAATGTTCACAAAGTGATAAAATTGCCTAATGATGCATGTCTCAGGGTGGATACCCATCTTTAGATTATGAATGACTGTACTTACTATGAATCAGCCATCACACAAATAATCTTCAAGGATTATCCCATTTAATTCTTGTAACAACTCCATACCATGCAGTATTTTAACACACACTTGCTCCTAACTATATTCAGTGCTATTGTTACATCCCTTTTACAGATGAGAAAGCAAAGAAATTAAGTAACATCGGTATCATACTTTTTATTATTACTTGCTATTATTCTGTGATTCCTTGGGACACATGAGATAAAAGTCTCTTTGGAAGACTGCAGGAGGTCAATTACATTGTCTCAAAATTCAGTAACATAAGCAATAATTGGAACTAGGATCCCATTCAAAATACTTAAACTCCAAAGTCTGAGCTCTTAAGTAATCACCAAAATGTTTTTCTGCTACCAAAAATGTTAAAACAAAATTTTGACTTACAAAGAAAAGATAATTCTTCAATTAATTTCAATATCTAAATTGATTTTGTTTCTTGTAGATATTAGTGACTAATGATAAATTTTGGTGGATGGAAAATAATTTTGCGACACAACTGACTATAATCTTGTGGAGATACCATCTATACATATCAATATTAAAATAACTTTCCATTATTTTTGTTCTGATGCAGGTTTGTCTATTCTATATACTGTTAAATGGTAATATATCCAAGACATTATCTTTAAAATAATGATTAAAACATGGTCTTCATCTGTAAAAACTCAGTCTGTAGAGATACATAGTGAGATTATACCACCAAATGAAGAAAGTCATAAGATATGGTAAATTCAGAGTACTGTGGGGAGAATGAACATGAAAATTGTTATTAGTAAGGACTCTCACTTACATGAAATGAATTAAGAAAAGCTCCAAGTTATAAGAAAATTAGTTTGTGGGAGAATATTAGAAGGATTCTGAAGTAGCATACAGAATCAGAAAAATAGCGTGGGAGATAAAGGCATTCTGTGCACTCAGGGATTAGAAAGGGAACTCAGTAACCATCAGAACTCTATCTCTCTATCTCTTGTCTCTCCTTGTCTTTAATTTCTTTTAATATTTTTTCCATCTCAATGACCCCATACACAACAGGCTCTTCCCGCTCCTGTTCCTATTAAAATTACCTTGGCAAAAGGCTCTGCCATGTCCCTTCCACTCTAGTCAAAACTTTCAAACCCAGAGGAAAAATTGGGAGTAGGGAAGCAAATGAATGGATGAAAATTATTGTTGCTATAGGCTGCTGTTGGCACTTTTCTCAAAAGAGAAGTTCAAATATCCTCAGAAAGGAGGGTTGGATAAAGTCTTTAAAAATTAGTATGATTTAATCAGTCTGAAAGGTTAAATCAAACAAAACAAACCAAGATTTTTCCCTAAGAAGGGCATGAAATTTAAAATAGGGTTGTGGGAGATGAGTCTGGAGTGTCAGATAAACGTGGAGGACCCTGTACATTTTGCCCCAAATCAAAGACAACAAGAGTTATCTAATACTTTAGTTTCTAATATTTTATTAAGATTTATTGAGCACATTCTGTCTCTCACATGCAAAATGTCTTCTTTGCCAAGACCCTAAGGTCTCTTTCCTTTATTTATTCAGCACCTCTGCTCTTCCTCCATCACACCATTTGTCCCTACCTGGAGCCCCAGTCTCACCAACTCCGATGGTATCATATAATATACTATTATGGTAAAATTCTCGAGGCTGCACAAAAATGGTGGCAACTCACAGACTTATATTTCTGTCAGGGTTTAACTTTTTAGTTAGTTTTCTTCATACCATCCTGTTTCCCCTAAGGTACAAAGTTCACTGAATTTGACAGTCTGTCCTGGATTCTCTCACTAAAAACTGATTTATCACTGTATCCAAAGAATTGTCTAGGAAGGAAGTCTTTCTTGGGCCACATATAGACCGGAAATTGCTCATAAAATAAATACAACGAATGGGGAAATTAATTTGTTTCAGGTGCATTAGAAATTCACATTTGTGTTTTCCATACCCTTTGAATCTCAGCATTCCTCTACCTTATAATTAATATTCCAGAGTCTTGATCACAGAGTGCACATCTATCAGAGGAAAACTGTGCTGTTCTTTTGATTTTTTTTTTGTTCACATGCCAAACACTGCTGTGCAGCCTTCTCAGGGAAATTCTATTTCAACTCCAGAAAGTTGTTAACATAAGGCTGGGCCTGTACTGTGACCTTATTATGACACTTTGTTCGAAGCTACAAAAGTAAAAGGACAAGGAAAAGTTTGGGAATCATATCTGTTATGCATGTGTCTGGTTCCACCATATACCAACTTTGAAAATGGTGGAAGCTACAATCCAGAATCCAAAATATATTTGTTAAAATACAGGTGTGGCATCTACTCAGACAGGAGAGAGCCTGTGAAGTGTTCAAGCATTTGATCTAACTTTTAGATGAGTTCTAACTTTTCATATGGAATTGTATGATTACACCCTGTGGATTGGCTTACAGCATTAAATGGAAAGCATAATATATAATATATATATGAGGTAATATCAAGATAAGAGAACAGAACTCAAAATAGTATGAGGACATTTATCAAAACTATACAATGTATAAATGTAGCTTAAAATAGTGACACTATTTTAGTGAAGGTACGACAATGTACTCAACATTATTAATCATTAGGGAAATCCTAATGAAAATCACAATGAAACATCATATTATACATGATAAGATAACAATTATTTTTTTAAAAAAGATAAGTATTGAGGAACATAGGGAGAATTTGGAACCCTTATGTACTATTGATAGGAATGCAAAATAATGCAGCCACTATGGAAAACAGCATGCAGGTTCCTCAAAAACTTAAAAATGTAACTACCACAAGATCCAGCAATCCCACTGCTGAATATGTAGACAAAAAATTGGTATCTGGTTCAGAAAAAAAGATACCTGCATGTCCCTGTTTATTACACCATTATTCAAAATAGCCAAGATGTAGAAACAACCAGAATATCTATCATGGATAAATGAAATTTTTAAAATGTGATATACACATATCTAATGGTCACTTTTCCATTTCTGGCAGAAAATATCTGACATACACAATTTAAAAGAGAAAAGGCTTATTTGGGCTCACAGTTTCAGGGGTTTCAGTCCATCATCTTCTGGCTGCAAAGCAGAACTGTGGAAGAAGAACATGGTGGAGGCTGCTCAACTCATGGCATCTAGGAAGCATAAAGCGGAGGAAGAACATGAAGAGGAGGGTCAGGGACCAGACATAGTCCCCAAAGTCGTTTCCCCAGTACCGACCACACACATCAGGGACCCATCAGGGGCTTCCACATCGGGACCTTATTTATGTCTGCTTATCTCCTGCAAATATCATCACATTAGAGTTAACACTCTGATACAGAGATTTTAGGGGAACATTCAGCCTATGACAATAACAAAAAATACTATTATTCATGCCTGTTTGCATCTGTGGTAAAAGCAAACAAGAAATGTATGAAAAGCCTCAATATCGAGTTTGAGGTGATGAAATCTCTAGGAGGAAAGAGAAGAAATTAGACCAAGGAAAGATACATAGACTTCATCTGCTATTTTTATGCTTCATTAGTTTTCCTTGTTTAACACTGAAAACAAGACATAATAAGACTTGGCAAAGCTGGTTGTTAGGAACTTGGGTCCTTATTACATGTATATCACTTTAATGTGCTCAAAATATTTCATAATAAGAGAAAAATAAGCTGTATTTTACCATACATGGAGTAGGAAAAATGTGAATTCTATTGTAAAAATGTAGCAAATTTCCTTTGTATCTTACATATGGTAAAACTATCTTTATATGTCAGAGTGTGCTCTGTATAAGAGGTTAAAAATAGTTTAACTTAATATGTGTATTTAAATAATCAGAAATAAGAAACAATCATATTTATAGAAAACCAAATACTAAGTCACAAATTACTAAATAAAAAAAGTAAGAACCTAAGAAACTGAGAATCTAGGAAGTTGTTTATTCAGGATAATTTTAATTACCTAAAGGACCATATCTGTGTATTTATAGGGGTGGGCTCTCATTTGTGTTGGTGCAATTAGGGTTTCAATGCTCATTGTGTCACTTGTCAGCTTTGCAACATGGGCAAATTACATATTCTGATATGTACCCCTGCTTTTATTACCTTATTTATTAATTGTGGAGAATATGAATAATTGCTTCATAAACTAAATGTGAGAAAAAATGAGTTAATTCACACAAAATATTTGATCTGTGCCTCCTTTTTTATGATATTATCTCAGAGTTCACAGCCTTGGGGAGAACTTGTTTGAAATCCCAATCTAAACCCCCATTCATTCTGTATCATATCACCATGTTTTATCAACTTCATAGCCCTTAACACTTTGTCATATTATTTCACGTACTAGTTTGTTCACTTAGTATTATGTATATTCCTCTACTATAGTACAAACTCCAAGAAAGCAAGGCTCTTCCCTGTCCTCCTCAAAACTATTCCTAGGACCAAAATCAGTGCCAGGCAAAAATATTTTTTAAATAAAGAATAAAGGTCGCCTCTCTGGGAGTGACGGAACCTTGATAATATTGAGCACTCATTCTCCGATACTCTTCTTGAAGTCATATCTATACAAATGTGGTTAAAAGGTTAATCCAGTCATAACTCATGTTGAACCACTCAGTGCCCCCTACTCCCTACCAGCAGCCAAGAAGAATTGTATCTATTCACAACCACGACTGAAGTAGCAGAACTAACAGTCATGTTGCATCATATGCATCTGCCTTCCAGCTGAAGCTAATCAAACTAGGAATGAATGACGGGAGTGCCAGACGTTAGTTGTGCTTAACCAATCATATCTTGTCAAGAGAATTTGAATTAAGGGCACAGACAGAGTTCTGAATTAATGTTAGTTACTGAAACTAAGTGTGCATGATGCAATAACGGATTTGGAAGCCACTTTGAGCCAGGTGTATTTTGAGTAAGCACCAAAAAGACATAAACAGAAAACTGGGCCAAGTATAAATGAGAAAGACCATACAGCTCCAGAGAGGTACTAAAAATGAATTCACTTCTTGGTCTTCTGGTTTCCAATTCTACCACAACGTGATGCGTGAGCTTTGCACTGGCATCATGGAGAATGTCTGTATTTCACAACAAAATCCCCTGAAAAGTCATCCCTAACTAGCGTAAAAGGGTGACTCCTCTTGGCAATCGAAAGAAGTGTGACTGCAATTCTATTAAAATTCATTTTTGTTCTAGAGAAAAAGTGATCCAAACTTACAGAAAATAAATGATCCTCAAAGAAATAGATAATACACAGCAATCAATTGTATGAGGCAACCCCATCAAAATTTACCTCTTACATTATAAGCATCCTTATGGAAGAACAAATAACTGTGAACTCTACTGGGGATTAAGTCCTTAGAAGTAGGTAGCATGCCCTAAATTTCTCTAGTTTTTAACATTAGTCAACAAAGTTCTAAGAACATATAATAGTTCAATAAAGATGTTTGATTATTGAGATTCAAAACTGAATTTCTCCTGTTTTGTTCTGACATACTTATTTCTCTATAGGAGATGCAATTTGCTTTGATATTTTTTGCAACACACAATCTTAACCCAAATGTCACTAACATAGCAGGGTAATTATTGCCCAAGCTATTTTCATTCTACTAGCTTGGTTTCACAGCCCCCAAAAAATATTACCACCAAGAAATGAGGTGAGTATAGAGCCTAAATCACTGTGAAAACTTGAGTTTAAAAAAGCATCAAGACAATTCTTTAAATAAGAACAATAAAGGAAGCCTGAATAATTCCATCCTGAGAAGGTGAGAAAGGAATTCCAGAAAGTTACAATCTATTTTCCAACAGGGAGAAAACAGAAGAATAATAGGTTTGGCACATAAATGGAAAGAAAGTATTGCTGGCCTTTTATTTTAAAGATATGGACTATTATGGAATAGTCAATAAAATACAAATGCAAACTGAGTTTCATCCTGAAACATACCAGTAAAACTTCGCCGACTGAACATTATTTCTTATCATTCAGATGTAAAAATACGGAAGATATACAATAATTTTTTTTAAAACACAGAATCTCTCATGTACTTCTGGATTCAGACTTCCTAGAGACATCAGAGGTCTTTCCTCACTCAATTATCTCCAGGTTTCCCACTTCTATGTTACCCAGAGAACCCAATAAATTATCTATTGTTAAGAAAGCAACATTTACGACACTATGCTACAGAAAATGTAGATACTTTTAAAAAACAAAAAATATAAACATGTTAATGAAGTTTGTTTCAAAATTGTACTATATTATAAATGAGGAGTTTCAAGAATATAGCTAGTTTAAATTTTAAAAAAATAAGAGATCCATGCACTGTACTTGGGGTTTTGTAACTACTCTCATGCCTTGTGACTGAGTTGATAAGATATAATGAGCTGGTATCATGATAATTACACAGCTTCCGCTTGGATTCAAAAGTTTATCCCTGATTTCCTAGAGTGTAAGGGGTTAAAACAAAAAATGCTTCATATACTGTATCAGGACATAAATCATTAAAAATATATTTTAAATTCTCTGCAGAGGAGATTTTAGGCAAACTGCAAATATGATTAGCATTCAAGGTAGGTAGAGATTTTAGAGGTCTGTCCCTAATCAAATCTTTTCCCTTAAATAGATGAGTATTTACTTGCCTAGTAGACAATGACCAAAACAAAGACAAGTTTTATTTAAATTAAGAGTACAGTAGCTTCTGCTTCCTTCAGCAAGTTTTAAACATTTTCTTCTTTCCATCAAATAACCCCTAAAGTGTCATATTCTTGTTAGTTTCCCAAGAAAAAAGCAAGAAATACTCCATTAAAATTTTTATAGCTGAGTAAACCAAGTCCCAAAGCACAATAAAAAATACAGCAAGAGGCACAATAAGTTTTTACACTGTTACTTTAATGAAAAGAGTTTATTTCAGGTTATTTTGGGATTTTTCCTAAACTAAAAATTGATTTTTGAACAGAATTGACCCAAATTAGGGTCCAAATTTTTCTCTGTTCAAGCTATAACCCTGCTTTATGGATTGCCTCTCCCTCACCCACCAAAAAAAAAAAAAAAAAAAAAAAAACCCACAGATATTCTTCTAAGATCTAAGACTTCACCAGATCTTAAGAGCTTTTTTGTATCTAACAAGAAATATTGTATTTTTTGCCCTATAAAAAATGAATTTATTGCACTTTAAATTCTTCCAGGATATCCCTTGTCAGTTCAGCTCTTAACATCAGCTTCCCAAGAACCAAATGAAGATTAGCACGTTCACCTATGGTCCTTTCTACACACAGGTGTTTATCATAAACCACCTGAATCAAATAACATAATTTCTCAAACAACATTTTTAGGATTTAAAAAATACCATTTGGCTAACACCAACTTTTCAAGTAATTGACACATTAGTAAAAGATAAACCCAGTCTCAGAAGTGATAAAGCATTTGTGTTACGGTCAGAAAGGAGATTTCCATTTCCCTAAATGTCTGTAGTAAAAAGTAGTACCCAAGAATACCCTGAACCCAGTGAACATTTTGACATCCAAATGGTCCTCAAGTACCAGCAATTCAAAGTGGAGAAAACTGTAGATATTGCCAAGTTTTGTCTCCCTGAGAACTGTATCGAAGGCAAATAATGAGGCAAAGCTGAGTTTACTTTTATCATGATAAAGAAAAGCACTATTTTAATGGAGACGTGGTCATTTTCAGGTAAAGGAAAGCAACATTCAGACACGTATGGGGCTCTAGGTTTTGACTTCATGTAGACCACTATGAACTTGGTTAGGTTTGGCAAAAATGAAGATATATTAGTTTAGTATCTATGAGCATAGTGAGACAAGGATTTAAGGCAAGTTCAAATAGTTTTGAGTATATAGTCGTTATAATTTATCTATCAAAGAGTTAAGTAGTTCAACATTCCTTACATGGATTTTTCAGAAAGTTCTTGGAACAATGAAGTTACTTGCAATTTTTATGTCTCTGGTCAATAGTTTCCTGGAACCTGGAAACAGTGAAGGAGTAAAGTAACAGTACCGCAGATAGTAAGCTGCATAATACAAACGATACCCTGAAAGCAATGAACATACAAAATATTTATCCAAACAGACACATGTGAGACTGAGTGGTCTCCATTAATAATTGCATTGGGACAAGACGTATAAACTGGTACACTCTCAAGTAAAGCAGTTTATAGAGTTAACCTGTCTCTGACAAGGCTCCATACTTTGCAGATACAGAACTTGCACCCCTCCTCTGCTCAGAGAGACTTGCATAACTTCCAGGAAGACTATTTTGCTCCACAGATGATCACCCTGGTGAAATCAGTCAGACCACTGATGGTCAGCGCACCGGAGTGGAGCCCTCATGCTGCCCCCAGGCCCTGTGACTCTTGCGACTGGAAACTTGAGATGCCTGTTTTTTCTTAGGTTCACTTCCACCACAGCTCCAGAAGTATCAGTAAAAGATTAGTTATGTCAACTGTGTAATAGAATTTTTTGCTTCTTTGGCTTATTTATGTTTCAGTCAGGTAAGATGTGATATAGAAATTAAGAGTCTAGACTAGCTATGATGCATAAACATTCAGATTCAAGCTGTGCCACTTACAAGCTAAGCAAACATGAATTACTTAACAAATCTCGAATTCAGTTTTCTCATCCATGATACAGGAATAATAGTATAGTCACTGTAAAATAGGTTGTTGTAAAGATAAAATAAATGAACAAGAAGTAGTTTGTATAGTGCTGTAGCAAAGGATCAAAAAACTATAGCCTAAACTCCTGGCCAGTGTTTACATATTTCACTAAGAATGGTTTTCACATATTTTATAATTTTTAATTGACACAAAGTTGTACTTATTTATGGGGTATCATGATATAGAATATATATCAGATAATGATATATATCTATACATGGATATATATGGTATTCAAGTGAAGGTAAACAAATCTCTCCATTTATTATTTCTTTGTGGTAAAAACAATCAAAATCCTTGCTTCTAGCTTTTTGGGAAATACAAAGTATATAATAATTTTCTGTAGACCTTTCTGTGTAATAGAATACCAGCACTTATTTCTATTTTCTAACTATAATTCATTAACTATTGGTCAACTCTTCCCCACCTCACCCTTTCCCACACTCTCTCTGTCTCTAGTATACTAGTCTACTCTCAGCTTCTATGAGATCAAAGTTTTTATATTCCACTATTCCACTTACTATATTCCACTCGTATATATACACAAAAGTATCTCTCTCATATATATAAAAGATATAATTGTCTTTTTGCTCCTGGCTTATTTCTCCAAACATAATGATATCCAGTTCTATCAATGTTGTCACAAAAACAAGAATACATTTTTAATGACTGAATAGTATTCCACTGTGTGCATATACTACATTTTCTTTATCCATTCATCTGTTGACGGGCACTCAGATTGATTCCATCTCTTGGCTACTATGAATAGTGCTGCAATAAATATGGAGCACAAATGTCTCTTCGACATATAGATTTCATTTCCTGTTTATATAAACCCAGTAGTGTGATTGCTGAATCATACAGTAGTTCTGTTTTTAGTTTTTTGAAGAATCTGTGTATGGTTTTCCATAATAGCTGTACTAATATAATTTTCACAAACACTTTGAGAGTGCTAGTAGACAAATAGGTTAACACTACTAAAGAGCTTCTGTATAGAAAAGGAAATATTAACAGAGTAGAGAAACAATTTACATTATGGGAGAAAATATTTGCCAAATATACATCTAACAATAGATTAATATCCAGAACACATAAGAAATTCAAACAACTCAATAGCAAAAGTAATAAATAAATATAACTGAAGTAACCAAATTAAAGAATGGGCAACAGGGATTTTTTGAAAGAAGATATATAAATGTCCAATAGATGTATGAAAGAAGTTCAGTATCATTAGTCATTCGCAAAATGCAAATCAAAACCACAATGAGATGTCACTCCAGCTAGAATGGCTATCATCAAAAGGAAAGAAAAAAAAAAGAATTTTGCATTTTAATAGGTAAAAACGTCGACAGAAAAATAATATTTTGTAAGATGTGAAAATGATATGAAATCAAAGCTTCAGTGTAGCTGTGAATTTTTATTACAGCACAAACACCTTCATGCACCTATTTATTGTCCGTGGCTGCTCTTGTGCTAAAATGGAAGAGTATGTACTTGCAAAAACAATGTGGCTTGACTCTTCACAGAAAAAGTTTCTTAATTCCTGCTCAATTCTCTTCCGTTGCCAGGTCTATGTGCCCCTCCACTGGCTTCTCACATTTTCACAAGCTACTGACAAATTTCACATGTGCACCCAGGACTGCACCTTCCATCACATGTCTAATTTTCAGAGTGCCAAGTACAGTGATCTGATGAATGAATGCTTTTTAAGTGTAATTATACCTCTTCATTCACAAGGATAGAAACTTACCCAGCCACAGCAGTAGCTTAATTCCATTTATAATTTCTATTAAAGGAATTACTGACCCATAAACTAGCATGATATAATGTCATCGGGAATGTGAACCAGGTTGAGGATGTAAAGTCCTGACTTCTTGTTCCCAATCAACTAATAATTTTCTAGGTGACTCTGCACAACTCTCTTCATTCTCTGAGCCTCAGTTTCTTCAACTATAAAATTAAAAAACCTGACTAGATTATCCCAAAGGTTTGTTACAGCAGCCTACAAACTGCCTGAGCAAGAATTCAAAATAACGATGCGAAAGAACCTTGGTGAGTTACAAAAGAACCCACATGGGCAATTAAGGAAAAAATAAAAATCAAGAAAACAATGTGACCAAAGTTAGTGGTTTAACAAAGAGCTAGAAACAATTTAAAAAAAAAATTCTGAAATTCAAACACACAATGACTAATTTGAACATCCACAGAGAGCTTCAGCAGAGAAAATTTGATTGAGCAGATGAGAGAATCAGCAAGCACCAGGACAAGTCACTTAAAATTTTCAGTCAGAAGAACAATAAGAAAAAAACATAAAAGAGTGAAGAAAGCTTATCGAATGTATGAGGCACTAAATGGCTAACCAATAAATTCTTTATTAGAATTTTCAGAAGAAAAAGACAAAGGAGTAGAAAGCTTATTTAAAGAAATAGCGAAGGGAAACCTCTCCGAATTTGGAGAGGAAAATGAACTTACTGTAGAGGGAAAAGCTATTTACAACAGAAGGAAACCACAGGGCAAGATCCCAGAAGATCATAGATACAAAAAAGTTTTCAACAACTGCAGAGTGTCTCGTGTCCCTGAGCACCCGCACTCTGCACTCGAGTGCAGCCACGTCTCTAGTACCCACCTCTTGACTCTTACTGATGCAGCCTCAAAATTGTTCTCCCACAACAACGTTTGTGGCCACGAACTTATTCTACAAAAAATGTGGGTTAAATACTTAGAACGTTAAGGACCCCAGCTCCACCCTGGTGACATTTATCTTTGCGACCACAGAGGGATGTAAAAAGAGACATGGAGACTGCAGAGACCTCAACTCTGGCTTTTGGTTACTGAAATTTAAAGAGGGAATTCAACATGGCTGACGAGAGGAGGCGTCACATGGAGAAGCTCTGCAAAGATCCGCTGTCGAGGAAGGTATTTGGAAGGTGAGAGAGGCTCTCAAACGGAAATGGAAAATTATTAAGAAAAATAATAAATGTAAAATAAATGAAAAACGGACAACTGATGAAGGGAAGGCGCACGGCCAGGGTGAGGCCTGCGGCTGCCACTGCCCGTCCCTCTGGGGAGCAGCCATTCTCAACGGTGAGGCAGCAGTCTGAGGGACCGAACTAGCACCGCACACACCAGATTCCGGGGTCAGACTTTGTATCCCCCAGATGCACCACCGCACCGCACTCTGCCTCCAGAAACTGGGGAAAACAGCATCCCTGCTTTCTTCGCTGCAGCGTGCACTGCGGGCTGCCGGGGCCCTCCCCCGCCACCTCAGGCCAGAGACAGGGCACCTGGGTGACCCTAGCTGGGTCTGCAGCCCCTGAGCCCGCCTGCCCTCACTGCAGGCCAGTTCGCGGCTCAGGCGCTGGCCTGTGTGGTCTGCGCGCCCTAGTGCCCAGGGCGACACGGGCAGGTGCACACAGACCAGCTCACACCAGCCCCGAAGTGCAAAGGTCGGCTGCGTCGTGGGCAGAGTGTCTCTGAGGAGTCTGCTGAGTAAGGAGCCAAGCAGGTCCGCGCCAGACACAGCCCTCTAGGCAGAAGTCCTGGGACAGGTGAGCAGTACGGTCTGTAAAGATCAGAGGTGACACTGGGGTGTCAATACCCAGGCTTTCTAGCAAGAGGTTACTTATGAATCACATCGCACTCTTGTTGGGGTATTTAAATTGAGTTTCCGTTGGATATCTTCCAGGTTTTGACTATCTTTTATAGCTTGTTTTATATTGTGTGGTTATATTTTGCTTTTTTATGTTTTCTCGTGTGTGTGTGTGTGTGTGTGTGTGTGTGTATTTGGTTTCTGTTTTTATTTTTTTCTTTATTTTCTTTAAATTGATGTTTAGGTCCTCTCCCTCTTCTCGTCTCCCTATCTAATTTCTTCAACTCCAGCTTGCACAGCAATATTATTACCTTATTCTTATTTCTTAGTTCTTTTTCAAAGTATATAAACTCCACCTCCCAAGTTTTTGATTTGCCATGTTCTGCCCTCTCCCCGGCACTCCTATATTCTCCAGCATTAACCCTCAATTCTCCCCATCCTAATCTTTTGGCTTTTCCACAGTCTCCCGTCCTCCCTTATCTCTTTTCCACATTATGTAAACCTATCTACAGGTTGCAACTGCCACACAGCTTTGCTCAATCACAGAGTAAATTTCCTCCTATATCTCACCCTGCCCCCACAAATATCATCTTATAACCCTCAGCACTGATCCTTCAACTCACCTAAAAGTACTCCAACAGACTCTGACCCCACATCAAATTTTCTCTCCCACCTATCATTATCACCCCTACCAGCCTCTCCCCTTACTATCTTACACTCTTCTTCCACCCACCCTTGAATCTCTTCCCTCCACTTCTCCCACCTCATTACAGAACTGCTAACAATAAATGAACATAGTCTGCACAGAGGAGAGATAAAGGATGAAAATGTAAATGCCAAGCCTATCATATATAAGTAATGTATGATTGAATCTTTTAATGCTCTTTTAATCACAAATAATTTTTTTCTGCAAAACAAAAGGACAGAGTCCAAATCACTTAAATTAAATAACTGAAGGGGTAGTAAATACTATCTCTGGACATATAAAGCTGAAAATACATCATAAGAATGCAACACCTTACTAAAAATTCTTCATATAAACTATTAGCCTTCCTTATCCTACTAGACATCAATCCAAAGTACCAAAAAAAAAAAAAAAAAAAAAAGGAAAAGGTGGGGGGGATTTAAAAAAACCCAGATATATAGACGCACAGAATCATGGAAAAGCAAGGCCACAGAAGGCTCCCCCAAGGTCTTCCAACTCTTCTAAGGAGAAAAGGGGGCACAAATGAAGAGGAAAGCAAATACCTGGCAGTGGAACCCTACAAAAAGATTAAAGAACAAATGAAGAAATTTAGTGAGTTCAAAGAAAAAGATAACCCAAAAGTTCACAGAATTATTCAAAATCCAAATGTGGATTTAGAGAAATAAGTAAAAACTTGGAAGACCTGATCAACTCACCAGACCCTCTGAGATGTAGCAAAGCAGTCCGAGGAGGGAAGTTCGTTGTGTCAGTGTTCACATTGGGAAAACAGAGTGAGTCCTAATCAATAAACTTATGAGGAACTTTAAGAAACAATCCAAGCCCAAACTGAAACTAAGGAGGGAGATCATAAAGATTAGAGGAGAAATCAATGAAATTGAGACTAAAAAAGCAATACGAAGAATTAACAAATCGAAAATGTGGCTCTTTGAAAGAATAAACAAAATAGATAAACCCTTAGCCAAACTTACCAAGGAAAACAGAAAATCTCAAAAGAGTTAATACCATCATACTACAGGGGTATGGATACCCGTGTGTATAGCAGCGCAATTCACAATAGCTACATCTTGGAAACTGGGTCTGTGTCCATCAATAAATGAATAGATAAGGAAAATATATTCAGACACAATGAAGTACTATGATGCCTTAAAGAAAAGCTTGACTTCAGGCATTTATAGGTAAATGGATGCAACTAGAGAATAATGTTAAGTGGAATAAATCAGACATACAACATACAAGCTCAAATATCACATGGTTTCATATATATAAACTTGTATCTGTCAAAATAGAAGACAGATAAATAGGAAGTAGGGGAAATTCTTCCCCAAATTACAAATTATGTTGTTTTTAAAATATTTCAAGATACAGTGGTACCTTGGTCCATGAACTTAATTTGTTCCACGATTCTGGAAAAGATGGCCATGTTGGTGTTTGTGTGGGAAAGATGGCCATGGTTATGTTTGTTACCTAATGCGGAGTTCATGAGAAAAAAAAAATTTGCCAAACTCTTTTGATTATGAACCAAATTGTTGGCAATGAAAGCATTCGTGAACCGAGGTACTGCTGTGCATGCTAATTGGTATCATTTACACTACTAGTTTGTCTTAGTCCATTGAAAAGAAAGGTTTGTGTTATCTGTTTGTTTCTTTTTTGTAAGAATCTTTTTGGTTTATGTCTTGTACTTTGAGTAACTACCTTGAAGATAATAATACACAGTGTAATAACTATTGTTATTCTCTTATTGTTTAATTATAAAATTTTGCTTTACTTTTTCATAAAAGAAAAAAGATACACATCAATGCAATTAGAAATAAACAAAGCAAAATCACAACAGAATCCAGAAGATAGTAATGTCTATGAAAAATTGTACTCCAACAAAATGGAAAATCTTGAAGTAACAGACAGATTCCTAGACACGTACAAGTTACCAACGGTAACCCAAGAAGATACAAAAATGCTGAACAACAGAATAAAAAGCAATGAAATTGAGACAGTAATTTTAAAAACCTACCAAGTTTAAAAAAAATTAAAAAAAAGCCCAGGACATGATGGATTCACTGCTGAATTCTACAAAACCATTAAGGATGTTGTATCACCAATACTCCTCAAGCTCTTCAATGAAAATGAAAGGGAGGAAGCACTTTCAAACTCATTCATGGGAGCCAGCATTACTCTGATCCCAAAACCAGATAAAGACCCAAATATTAAAGCTACAGGCCAATCTCCATAACAAACGTTAACACGAAAATCCTTGACAAGATTTAGCCAATAGAATACAACATATTGTCCAAAAGATCATACATTCTGACCAGTTGGGTTTCATCTCAGAGGTGCCAGGGGAGGGTCAACATACACAAATCAACAAATGCACTACACCACACAAACTGAGCAGGGACAAATCCACGCGATCATGTATACATTGTTCAAAATGGACCCCTATTCCTTGGCCTGATGCAAAACCATGAGCAAATAGAGGAAGAAGGCAAGTAACATTTCCCGGGAAAGATGCTAAGTTGCAGAATTCAAGAGCTTATAAATGCTCTAGGGAAATTGAGAACAGCATCCTCCATAAAACACAATACGACTGATCAAGTATCAGCTGAAAGTACATGACTTGTGTCTGTAACTACCACTGTTTTCTTTTTCCAGCTCAACTATAAGTCTAAATACTCTCTGGTGAAGAAAATAAATACATTTTTCTCTTTAAAAATTTTCAGCACTGTCCATTTCCATCCTCACATTTTTCAGTTTATCACACAATCCCATCATTCAGTTCTCCTCCCCACTTGGGCCCTATTTCAATTGTCATCATATAACTAGAGACGAACTGCAAACCAGACCCAAGGTGAATTATACATTAAAATTCTGGCATTCGGCACTTAGGGATTTAGAAGACTAAAAGCTAAGCTTTTTAAAGAGGTGAAAAAATTGGCTTCAAACCTAAATCTCAAAATCAGCAGTATGTGTTATGGAGCCTTGAGTATATAAATCCCTTAAGACCATCTTTAAAAGAAAATGTATCAATTGAGAAAAATATTAAGAAGAACTTAATACCCTTTAAAGACAAAATGAAACAGCACATTTAACACAAATAAGGGGAAGAGATAAAACTTGTCATTTTGTAATCAGAGGGTGCCTGGCTTAACTTTTCCCCTCACCCTTAAGAGGTTTTTAATGAGTCAAAAATAAATATAAATGTAATAATATTTCTTCCACGGAAACCACCATCCTGAATAAATAAATTTGCCTATGTACACACAGGTACAGATATATGCACTCCCTGATCCATGCTTTCCACTAGATGATCCAAGTCTTGAAAGGAATCAAAGTCAAACATCAAACTTACCTTAGATAGGTGATCACTGACAGTCGAAATAAATAGACTGTCCACAACCATGTCTAGCCCAAGTCTGCCCTTCCTACATCTTCCCATTATGTGTGCTGAATACAACCATGGCTGTGTTCCCTTCCTTCACATTTGTGATTTTATTACTTCATCATCTGAGTCAGAAAAGAGTTACAGGAAAAGTACAGATAATTGTACTTCTGGTCTGCTTTTTTTTTTTCTTTCTTTCTTTTTCTTCTTCCAGTGCTGAGCATAACACCTTTTTTAGCTAACAGAATTTTTAAATTTTCACTGATATCACTTTGGTCAATTGAAGTCTATTCTGTAAAAATAGCTATTCCATGCCAAGTCACTTCCTTACTGGTGATGATGAGTCTGTCCTTGACCAATCTCTAGGTAGTCCTCTCTGAATCCTCTTCTTGTCTAAGCGTCAACATTTCCCCAAAACACTGCAAATTCAATCTCAAATAATTTCATGATCCCCCTGCTGCTATGCTGAGGCCAGAAGAAACACTAAAATTTTTCATATACTCTCAGAGCCATAATACTAGAAGGACATTTGTTCCCATTGACATGTCTGCCTGAGAAATTTCAGTGGTGTCAGGAGAATTTCCTGTTTGTTCCAGACAAAATCTAGTGAAAGACAAAAAAGGCCCTGGATCCTCCCTTAGAACAATTGTCTCAGAAATCTTGCAGTTGTAAATCCTGTCTCTCCCATTTTGAGTGTGGCTCTTCTACCACTTAGAACTTTCTTCCCAAGGATCCGAGAGCAGTTTCTTTGACATGCAGACATTTAGGTGAATAATCTTCACTTTCCCTCCCACCCTGGTGGCACTTTGCCCTGACTTGTACCATGTCTTGTGTCATAAAGAATGAGAAGTATAGTTTCCCTCCTGACAAGCACCAATTAAATTTAAAATCCCATTCTCTGCTCAAGCCCCTGCTTGTTCCTCTCCCCACACCCTCATTTTCCTTTTAAATATCCAATCACATCTGCACACATCAAAGCTGTGTTTAGCACACACTGAACCTTCTTCCCCATTGCAACATGGAAGGTAGCAAGATATGTCATCCCAAAATATGCCACTTTGGCATAAGGAGTATTTTGAACTGAAGGCAATTGAGTAGAATCAAATTAAAGAAAAATTCTCTGCCTTCTTCCTAGCTACCTAAAGGCAGGATAGAAATTTATACATTTATCCCTTCTCCCTGCTCTACCAGGAAGAAGGACAGAAAATAGTCACCAGAGACAACTCTAAACACTTAGCTGCCCAAAAGGCAAAAAAGGAATTTATATAACAAACTTCACTAATGAGCCTTTCTCTGTCATTACTTCCCCTCATATATTTACCTTCCTATAATTTGTTGCACTAGGAACTCAAATTCCTTTCACTTTATTAGATCACTTCTTTAAAAATTCATTTTTTTAGGATGTAATATAAATTGACTTAATCCATTCATACTACTATAACAAAATACCATAGGTGGGGTAACTTCAAAAGAGCAGTATTTTCTTATAGTTCTGGAGGTTGGAAAATTTAAGATCATGGTCCTGGCAGATTTCATAAGTTTGAATGCCCAGGCTCTGCTCCCAGGATGAAAGGTAGGACAGAAGAGCAGAAGGGTCCTACCCAATTCCCTCTAGTCCTTTCATGGGGTCGCTAATCCTGTTCCTGAGAAAGGACGCCTGATGGCTAATCACGCCCTAGAACCTCAGCTTTTAATACCGCTGCATTAGTGATTAAGTTTCAACGTGAACTCTGAAGAAGACACAAACATTCAAACCACGGCATGACCCCCCTTCATCTCTGAATGCCCCGATGTGTGTGCACTGTGTCTGTTCTCATAAACTTCTACTTGTTTTTTCTCTTGTTATTTGTCTTTTGTCAGTTTGATTTTTGAGGGGAAACAAGTGTTTCCTCCTCTGCATATAGTTATTATTCTCTCGCATAGAGCATTTATATTAAAGTCTGTCCTTACCCCTTTAACTAGTGTCTGTCTTTACCTTTAAGATTTGCCAGCATGATGTTTCATAGACTGAAAAAAAAAAAAAAAAGAAAAAGAAAATTGACTGTTGTTGTACTAGTGGCAGAAACAGAAGCTCAGGATCCACAGGTCTCCTGAAAGAGATCTAGAAAACTGCAGAGGGCTTAAGAAAGTGTCCCTTTGTGTACTAACAACAATATCTTGCATCGGAAGGAAGAAACAATGATGTACAAGATAAATAAATACCAAAATTCTGGGTGACTAACTCATGGTAATGGAATTACAGTTTATTTTATAATTATTGTGCTTTTCTATGTTTTACAAGATATGATCGAAAAAATGTGTGTTTAAATAAAAGAAATTAATAACAGTAAAAGCCACATTGCCGTTAATCCTCCTCAGAATGCTCACTGTTGCTTGGAACACACTTATCCCATTGTGCTTGCCACTTTCTGAAGCAGTTCTGGGAGTCCTCTTTCATGGGTGTCTTTAGTTGCCCTGCAGTAGCTATCCTGATGCCCTGAGTTGACTCAGAATGTTCACCTCTCAGAGTCATTTTGATTTTCAGGAAGAGGAACAAAATGCAGAGTGCCAGATCTGGCGAATAAAGCAGGTGGGACACACCGTAATGTTTGTAGGAGCCTGCCTTTCTATTGGCTGGCACTCACCAACAGCATTTCCTGGATTTGTGACCACACCTATCAAAGACACAAGAGACGACTTCCAGAACAGCTTCAGAAAGTGGCAAGAACAATAGGATAAGTGTGTTGTAAATGAGGAGGCACATTTTGAGGAGGATTAATGACAGTGTGTCTTTAAATGTAATATTTTTTTATTTAAACAATCACCTTGTGTATCAATCACACCTTGTATCAAGTGTAAACATGTTATTAATATGAAAACATTACAGTGTCAGAAGATAGTATCAAAAAAGACAGTAATGCATAACTAAAAAAAAAAAATGAAAAAACTAGAAAAACAAACTAGAAAAGCCAATGAAACCCAATTCAAACTTTAGATTTGCCAATTATGAATTATGTAATTTGGGGCAGGTTATTTAGCATCTCTAAATCACAGCTTACTTAAAAACTGACAAATTACTTTCAAATTCTTGGTGCTGTAATGAAGATGAAATAAAATATACACATATAAAAAATTTAACATTAAATATATACTACACATATATAATATATAATAAATAATAAAATAAACATATTTTATATGTGAATTTAAAAGATTTTTATTGTTATCAAGGTGAATCTTTGCCTTTTGGGGTTTACTCCAGTGTTCTCATCTTATCCCTTAATACATGGAGACATCCTGGTTTATAACCCTGACTCTACTGTTAAAGGACCTAACAATGATTAAAAAACCCTTATACATATTTCACATTATACACATATTTTGAACATGTTATGAATAAATTCTATTAGCAATAATAATAATGATAATACTAACAACAACAAAAAAATCCCCGTAACCTTATTGTTGGTGAATCACTTTATATGCACTATTTTTTATCATCTTCATAGCAACCTAATAAGGTAGTTATTCTCATTAGAGGCTAACGAAACTTACTCACTGTGACAGAGCTAAAAATTCATAGCACAAGGTCCCCAATCTCAAGTTTGTACGCCTTATGAAAGCACTATCCCTCAAAGCATTAGCAGGAGCAATTAATCAAGAAAAAGAAATGAAAGAGATATATATTGAAAGAAGTCAAATACACATGGAAGAAGTCATATTATCATTATTTGCCAATGAAATGATCCTCTACAATAGAAGACCTCAAAAATTCCACCAAAAGACTCTTAGAATTACTACAAAATTCAATAATGTAGCAGGATACAAAACAACACACAAAAATCAATAGTGTTCCTGTACACTAATAATGAACCCACTGAGAAGAAAATTAGGAAAAAAAAAATACTATTCACATTAGAGCCAAGAAATACTGAATAATTAAGAATTAATCTGAATAAGGAAGTAAAAGACTTCTAAAATGAAAACTAGAAAGGAAATCAAAAATGATACCAGAAAAACAAACATGAGGATTAGTGGAACAGAGAATTCAGAAACAACCCCAATCCCATTCAACTGTTTGATCTTTAAAAAATGGGTCAAAAACATACACTAGAGGAAACAGCCTTTTAATAAATGGTATTGAAAAAACTGTTTAACCACATACACGAGATTGAGTCTAGACCCATCTCTCTCACCATGTACTAAACTAAAATCAAAATGAATCAAAGAACTAAATGTTAAAACAGAAACACTTAACCTGCTGAAAGACAATACAGGCAAAACTCTTGAAGACATAAGCACAGGCAAGTACGTACTGAGTAGAATCCTGGTGGCATGGGAAATAGGTCAGAAAATCAACAAGTGAGATCATATAAAATTAAAAACTTCTGCACAGCAAAAGTAACAACCAACAGAGGGAAAAGAACATACCGGAAAAAATTTTTTGCCAACCATTCCTCAGAGAAGGCACTCATATCTAGAATATATAAAGAACTCAAAAATTAGACCCCCACAAAATAAAAGCTCCAATCCAAAAAAATGGGTACATGAAAAGAATGGACACATCACAGAAGTACAAATGTCCGATAAATACATGAAGAAATGTTCAAAATCACTGGCCGTTAGAGAAATGCAAGTTAAAACAACCCTGAGATTTCATCTTATCCCAGCAAGAAATCAATTAATAACAACTGTTGGTACGGCTGCAGGGAAAAAGGAACCCTTTGACACTGTTGGTGGGAATGTAAACCGGTACAGCCACTGTGAAAATCAGTGTAGAGATTCCTCAAAGAACTGAAACTAGAAATTCTATTTGACCCCGATATTTTCCTTCTAGGCATCTTCTCCAAAGAGTTAAAGACATCATACTGTAGTGAGACACACACACCTACATTTATAGAAGCACAATTAATAACAGCTAAATCTTAGAAATGACCTGTATGTCCATCAACAAACGAATGGATAAAGAATACGTATTTATACACAACAGAGTACTACTCTGCCATATAGGAAAACTTGAGCACTTTGTAAAACAATGAATGCACTTCGAGACCATAATGTTAAGTGAAACAAATCAGACACATGAGCTTATATATTGCATCTCTGATATGAGAAGCCCAAAGTATAATAAAGAACAAAATAAAAGATAGATTTTAGGATGTAGGGAGATAGATCTTTCTTAAACAGCAAAGTGATCAAGAGATAGAGGGAATGGAGAAGAAGAGGAAGAATTTAAATGTGTTATGTACATATATCCACTCCACACACGGAATGTAAACATTATATACAACAAACATGTACTAATAAAAGATACAGAAAAATAAAGAAAGCAGTCTCCTTACCATTTCATTGTCTATAAGAAGAAATAAGAATTCCTACCCTTAATATACTCCCAATTTCTCCTTTCTCACAATCTTTTTCTTAGGTATAAAGTATAATGAACTCTGTTTTGTGTCATCCTTTTCCTGAGGCAAAACAGAAAAAACAAAAATTCACACTCTACACAAAAGTGGACCATGGGAGCTGTTGAACACTGAGAAAGGTGTGACCAAATCCCAATCCTGATGCATGCTAAAATACCAACTCCTCAGGCACCACAAATAAAACAAAAATTGTCATAGCATTGTCACATTTTCACAGACTCTGAAATGCAGGAAGCCAGACTGTACAAAATCTGTTGAAAAATAAATCAGTTCTCCACTCGGTCTTCTAGCGTGCAACTCTGGCTTTGTGGAATGCAGATCAATTCTGCACCATTGACATACAATAGTATTTGTATGTCCTTGATACCCAGTGGATCCTATTACCTGAAGAAGACTCCTCCGCTTCCATTTAATAAAATCATATCATAAATGTCAATTTAAGCATTTTGAGGATTCCAGAAACAAACACATTATGTTCATAAAGTTTAAGAAATCATGCTGGGCAGTAAGCTGAAAGTGTGTTCAATATGTGAAGAGGGTGGTTTCTAGTTTCTAAATTAGAGAAATCATGCACATATTTGTTTCTTCTGGCCTTAGAGATTATATAAACACCCAGAGGCAACTTATTTTTGCAGAGTATTTGCCGTCAAGAAGCAATGGAATACAAATGAAAGCCAATTGAACTTAGTAATTTGTTTACTCAGAAAGAAAACAGCTGGAGAAAAAAAAAGTATTTTAATAATTAGTCATGTTAGATAAGCAGTATTCCAGTATATGATCTAGCATTATAATAAGGGGACTGTCACCCTGAATGCTAAGGAATTGGCAATTAACCTCTAACTCAAGAAACGGAAATCAGAAAGAATGTTGAAGGAAGCAAAGGCACAGACTCTGCTTTGAGTTTTATACACTAAGTCTCTAGACAAGATAATGTTCAAATTTTAAAATACAGCATGTTTTGAGTACATTCACAAATAGATGGCTTTTGTGAGCCAGTACTAAAAAGATTGTACTTAAGAAATTATGAACTAATATAGTTATCATAGGGAGCTGTTCTCAACCATCTGATCAGAGTGTCCGATAATCCTTTAACTGTCAAGTCTGTACCCACTATAAACTGTAAAACAAGTGAATTAACTTTTTTGCAGCTCAATTTTTAGCTATCTGCTGATACTAGATGCAAAAGTAACTGTAATCAGTAGCTCTCCTTTACTTTACTAGAGATCATTAACAACAAAATTCTTTCATCATGTACCAAGTCAAGCAATTTTTCGTAAATATAGAAGACACAGTTGAAGAGATGTAAGCCAGCACTAAAGCCACACGTCACTGAGATGTAAGATTAGGACTATGGTCAATTGACAGTGTAGGTGATAGGAGACAGAAATGCTGGCTCTGTTTAATGTTCACATCTTCACCTTTTTGCAATTCACCAGAAATTGTTAAACTTGAGTCTGCTTCGTCCAGAGAAACATTTAGATTATTAGTTCAGAAGGAAAACTGACCTAGACATCCCATATTCTGAATAGATAGATTGGCCTTTGGAATCCAAAACAATTAGAGAACTAAGGTAAATAACAGTTGTATCAAATAGATCTCAAGGAGTGTGTAAAAGAAAGAAGTAATTATTATGTGAGGCTGGTTTGGGGTACTTGGAAGAGAAAGAAGAAGTAGGGGAAGAATGTTGAGGAGAAATTAAGGTGCTTATGTTGTCACCGGAAGTCCTGAAATTTGGTTACAAATCAAACTAGCTTGGTACAGTAGAATTGCTGAATCAGAATAACCCAACAGCTGCGCCTGTTTTATTGTGTGGTTATTTCTGCTCTTGTCGTGCCTGCTGCTCTATGGGAGACTCTGATACAGCTTCAGGAGAACATCTGAGAACCTGTAGTCTTTGGATGTCAACATTGCCATGTAGATGAGGTGCTCACAGACTCCTGTTATAGTTTGTATCTAGATGTCCCCCAAGAGCCTCATGCACTCATAGGTGGAGCTTTGGGAAAGTGACTAGATCTGGAGGCTTAGAGCTGCTTGCTGTTAGTAGGTGGGGACTGGTCAAATGAGGCGGATCACTGGGAGAGTGGCCTTCCCCAACTCCTCCCATTTCCCTCCACCTCTAGTCTACTGTGCCACCATGAGCAGATCTCCTCTACCCTAACTCTGTACTCTGCTTTTACTTCTTTGGATCCAGCTGACCCCGGACTGAAACATGAGCCAAAATAAATCTTTCCTCCTTTAAATTGTGGGTGTTGTATATTTTGTCCCAGCAACGAGGGAAGCGACTTAGACAACTCCCAACACCCAGAGGGATACATTCATGTAATACTAATATTTCTTTTCCATAAAAGTTGGCTATTTTTCCCTGAGTTTGATCCCATAGATGTGAACATAATGAGATTTTTATCAAAACCACTTTTATTCTATTGTTACTTCTGCCAGAGAGATGGTGCATTACACACTCTTGGCTTTGATGCAGACAATGAAACTTTCTAATAGATTGCCAATTGCTTTGACACAAAAGCTAGAGAAAATATAACTTATCACAGAGCCTTGTTCCCAATCTGTCTCCAGCACTGCAGCTGTCAAATTTGGCCCCTAAAATGCCCTTGATTAAAGGAGTAAGCCAAAGAAAGAGTAATAGTCTGCCAAGTTAGGTAGCTATAATCCTCAATATTGGTAATTACACTTCAAATACATTGAGCTTTGTTGTTGAAGCTGAGAAAGTAAAACTCCAATTCATCTAAACAAAAGTTAATTCAGATCTTTCAAGACTCAAAAAAAATGGATGTTGTATCTCCTGCAACTAAATTACTTTCATTTATGATTTTGTCAGATCTCTCATGACAGCTTCTGTCTAGTGTGGTCATCTAACAAATCTTAGACAATCATAGAAAATACCCTGCGTGGCTCATTTTTCTAAGTAAGAACATCGAGTGTGATACTAGGTTGTATTGATATAAATCTGAGGCTTCTACCAATTGCAGTCAATAGTTCCAAGAGTCCATGAAGAACAAAGAGCTCACGTACTTCTCCTCCAAAGCCAGCCAGAAAAAAAATCTCATTTTCTAATACCACCCATATGCATCACAGTCATATTCAAATCTTTTCTTGTAGTGGAGTTTTTGTATCTGTATCAGTAAAAATTCATTGTTCTTCATTTTCAGTCTGTTAGAGTCAAGAGTTAGAATTATTTACAGAGGTGATCAGTAATATAGGACAAATTTGTCCACTGTTGGCTAGCATCTGGGTCCCCCATTTTTTTATGGGTATTCCTCCTAAATAATAGGTTGACTTCATACAAATTTCTATCTTCTACTAATTAATGTATCACTTAATTCTTTTTATTATCAATAATATCAAAGCACAGATTATAGTCTAATGTTTATCTAACGTGGAGGTAGCTTGGTGCTGATATAGCAACATTAAACATTACTACTTGAAGTTGCTGAGTGAGTTAATAGTTTCAACCCTTCTGTCACCGTTGGCATCAATTAATTTACCCTGATGGAGCCATCACTCAAATATTTAAATGAGAAAATGCAAAGATTCTTTGCCTATCCATCTAAATTAAATTAAACCTAATTTACCATAGGCAAAAAAAAAAATCAGATTTTTAAATCAAACCATAGGCAAAAAAAATTATTTTTAAAATCTCTTCCACTCAAAGTTCTCTTTACAATTTCAACTTCATTCCTTCAGAAACTCTTTCACAACCTATTTTAAAATGATCTTAAAATCCAATTTCATATTTTAATAGGCCACATCTAGAAAACTCTCTTTCCACACTGCATTCTCAAAATCCGGGGATGGATGTGGTGAAATCCCTAGAGTAATACATTATTTTAAATTCTAATCCTCCAGAAAGTACTACATCTCATACTGGCACAGCAGTGAGCAATCAACCATGTAGGCACTGATGACATATTATTCCTGCTGTATACTTAGTCGCAAATAATATTCTAAGAGAAGTTCTCTGACCTTGAGTGCAAAACCACACCAGAAGCACAGAAGAACCTCTAAGTCCACACTCTATTGCTTCCTTTTTTCATAACATCACCCAGCCAATTAGTCAATGGAAGAAATAGCCATACTTTATGTAGAGAAACCTGATACACATTATTTTTATTATTGGTACTAGGACTAATGGTAACAATAGTTGTCACTGATTATTTACCATGGGCCAGACATTATGTTAAATGTTCTACATACATTGTCTATGCATTTAAATGATTGAATAGTTGAGGAAATATTCATTTCAGTGGTGGAACTCCACATTTCTGAACATTCAAAGGGAGATGTGGTTTTATATGTAGAAATTTTCTTAAGCAAGCAGGGAAAGATCTGCCTAATTACACAGCTATCAGTCTTTCAGAAGAAAATAGATAACTAGTGTCTTTGAGTTATTTCCGATTGGCCTGAGAAAGTCCAAGAGAAGAAGGGTGAAAAAAGAAAAACTATTCCAAGAATACATCTTTAGGAAAGACAGTAACATCAAAGACCCAACTGAGGTATAAATATTATAGTGCCTACTCTAAGAAAAGACAAGCAAAATACGTTAATGGCTGAGTAAAGAAAGGTGTCTACTATGTTCAGGGTGAACATGAAGATTAAGACAAACCATTTAGATATTTTGGTGCTGGCATAGTTTAACTGTGCCATACATTCATCAACAAATTTAGTGTTAAAAGTCTATAATCCCTCCTCATGGTAATGTTTAATCCATGTTATAGTATGCACAAGACTAGAAATTCGTGTTTTTATCACACCATTTAACAGCAACTGGAAGTTTAGCAAAACCTTCCTGGGATCTAGTTTCATCAACTGTATGATGGAACCTAAACCACTCTGCCAATATCACACATGTTTAATACTATACTATATGATGTAACTGATAGGAAAATTCTTTGAAATAACAGAAAATACTATAAAATGTAAAAAATATTATTATTATTCTGTGTCTGAATGTAGCCAGTTCCAAACTAATGGCTGAACTTCACCCTTGATGAGTGGTACTGGACCACATAAAAATGTCCAATAGACAACTGGGGCCTCAGCCTCACTAACTGAGAAAGAAGAGTATAAAGGAAGTGAACCAAAATGATCTTCTGAAGTACATGAAGAAAAATAAATCTAAACATTTTCCCCAACTCTCCATCAGTGGACCTAAGCACTCATTCATTAATTCTATAATTTTCTTTCATGGGAAATTACAAGCTTATTTTTCTCTTATTCCTTGTAAGTATATATGAAGAAGAGTAACTCTTCATATATTGACTACAATGAAATAAACACCTAGATTTTCCTTCCTGGCAGAAGGTAGGAGGGGCAAAATTCTATTAATAACTCTAATGATGTTAATCTCCCTAACAAAGATTCTCTCCTTTATCAAACTTCAGTCATTCCCCCGATATCAGCAAGGTCCTATCATTGGGTAGTCCTCCAAAACCTCATTTTTAGCAAGAATTCTATCAAGCTGGTATTGCTAGAATATCTGGATATCTGTTCATTCTCCAGATCCAATTGCGTTCTTCACCTTTCATCACCCGCTAAGTGCTCTATAGTATGATCACCCTGCCCTTGTGTACCCCTGTATTTCCTCTTAGTAATTTTCCAGCCACCAACTTCCCCACCTCGCTATGATCTGTGGCTATAAATTCGTCTTCTTCCTTGTTGTTTTCTGAATCAAGCCCAGTTTATCTGCCCTACTGCAAAGCCCCATAGGAGTTATCCCCCCACTATCGCAGTAGTACTGAATAAAAACTTCACATGCTGCTTTAACAACATCATGAATCACTTTTTTCCATAATGTCAATCAATGAGAAATAGTTTTTGGCTCTTTAATCAAATTCATCGAACTTGTATAGAGTCTAAAAGCATAGAAATCTGAGGACTCTGTCAAAATGGAAGAAAGGTAGCTTTGTCAGATACTATCCCAAAGAAAGACTGCCCCAGCATGAAGTCATCTGAATGACACAGAAACGTTCAGGTCTGACTTTAATTAAAGTCCGTTTCGATTGTTAGTGCCCTTATACATGTGACAAAAGAAAATGAAAACCCACTTTGGAAGAAGGTAACATATTGCTCAGTCTTGAATTACTTCAACCATTAACTTTCCAAAATATAATATTTGGCATGCAAACTAAGATAACTAGAAATGTGGAGCAAGAAACCATGAGAAAATCAACACAAATAAAAGATAAGCAACTGCAAATCAAACTTGACTATCTTGGCAGAGAACTGGAAACTATGAAAATTGATAGAAAGAATTTAAAAAAATAAATAAATAAAACAAGTGAAAATGTTAAGAAAATGCCAGAATACCACAACAGAATTTAATAATTCAATGCATACAGCCAAAGACAGAATAAAGAATGAAGAGGTAGGAAAGAAGAGCAAGGAAAGTGGTAAATATGTGGGAGGCTCTATTTGAGCAGTAACTGTATAAAACAGTAATAATCATGGTGTTTTAAAACATGCATTATGTAAATAGACATTTTGTATATTACTGTTCATTGTTTTACGCACTATTTATTTAGACTTATTTGTCACATGCGGATGTTTGTTTGTGTTAGAAAAATATGAGAAAATAGGACATAGACTATTCCAAATGAAGAAATGTTTCATTCCTAAGGCCACGCACACACACACACACACACACACACACACACACACACACACACACAAACTAAACTACTCTAACTAGAGAATGGAACATAATATTTACCTCCCTGGATGCTGGGGAAAGAAATACACAGCCAGAGTTGCTTACTGAATGGAATTGAAAACTATAAGAAAGAGTAGAGTACTAAAGTAATATTTACATACAGGGAACTCAAGAGATACAGTTGAGACCTGATAAAGAGAAATGCAGGTTTAAGGAAAATTAGCCACACTGATCTAGAAAGTTACTGTATCTTTCAAAACTGGGAGACATGGAGAGATGACATGTGGCATTGTCAATGAGCTAAATGTTCATCTTTCATTATAGGGAGTCGATGTGATAAATCAGGAAAGAGCAACATGGTATAAATATCTCATTCTGATTTGATGGTAATTACCCAAAAGTCTAAAATTAAAAAAGCTGGTGATATTATCCTAAAAGTGGGACTAAGGAGAATAAAGGATGACGTGCAGGACTGCTGGTTTTTATTCTCAGTTCTCCTGTTTGATTATTTTATACTGTGGATATATAAAAATTTAGCTTATATATTTTATATATAGTATTATAGTTTTATATTGTATTAACATAGAGCTATAGTATATTGTTTTCTAATCTATGCTATGTTATTAGCACAGCGTATATTTTCATTAAATATAATTATATATACACGATGTTATCTGATATAATTTACAATATCTCATACCTATATTTTATATATTTATATGTTCATATTGGTGAATTAAACTGAAATTATTCCCATAAAATATTTTATTTCCACAGGTCTTTAATACGTGAGATTGTTAAAAGTTAAGTGATGTTTTTGCAAGCTTAGAATTAAGCAGATTATACTTCAAATTTCTTTTTCTAATTATATGACATATGAAAATTTACTAATATTCTGTGGGTCTCTATTTCTTCATCTATAAAGTTCAAAACCTTATAGTAGTTACATCCAGAAGTGTTATGATAGTTGGAAATGCTACATTTAAAATTTTTATCCAGGGCCTTCATAAAGGAAGTACTCAATAATGTAAATAATCATCATTGTTCAACAATATTATTATTCACTTTTTAAATAAACATTTTGGGGGATCTATTATGTGTCAAAAATTCTCCCAAGACTGTCCACAAAAAGTTAACAATATAATGGAAAGGGATCATCAGAAGATCCTGTGAATATGGGATATATTTCATTCACCCCAATTTTATTTTCCAATTTAATATTGATTATTGTCTAAATGCACTTATTTTTTAATATCATATATATGTATATATATGTATATATATTCACATTCCCAGACTAAATTTTTTTTAAATGGGGACTATGTCCTATCTCCATCATCTCCCAACACTAGCATAATTTCTGGAAGAAGAATGTCTTAACTTCATAGTTGCTAATTTAATTCCTCACACCTTTGGTATCTTATAATGCTATTCTTTGTATTGTTTTAGACTTGTGGCTATTTCTGTAACTTCACTTTGAGCTATTCTATTATTTTGCTAGTTCCTCTGAAACACTATATTGCACGTTGCCACTCACTCAGCAGTACGGCTCAGTATTCATGACACAAATCGCTAGAGGACAAGTGAAACTTTAAAAAGCTCAAAATAACAACATATCTCCCAAAATCTCCCAAATGTTCATTGATAGACAACCCCAGAGCCACAAAAAATAAATAAATAAATAAACAGAGGGTGGTATTATAGGCATTGCAATCATGGGTGTGTGTGTGTGTGTGTGTGTGTGTGTGTGTGTGTGTGTGTAGGGGGGATTGCTACCCCTCTAACTGGAATCAGGTTCCTCAGAGAATTGCTTGGTCCTTAGAAGACTCTGCCTATTAGAGGTATCTTCATGTTTAACAAAAATGACAATATTCCTATTTAATAAAAATATTGAAAAAGTAATACTCAGTAAAACATGAACAATATTCAAAAAGTTTCATTCCAAAACAGACATTGTTTTCAAAATGTTGAATGTAATTGGAAAGAGAAGGTCACATTGAAAGTCGCCTTCACGCAAACACTTGTTCACAAAAATACTAGCAATAAATAAATAACATTTGGGAAACAATTGCTTTGCCCTGACTATATACAAATGGAGAAAAGTCTCCAAATGCTTCAATACTTTCATTTTCAAAGGCCTGTCAAATACAGAAGCTGTTCCCAGTAATACATTACTGGTGATACATGTACCTTGTTCTTTTTAGTGCTATTAACCAAATGTTAAATATTGTGCAAGTGCCATTTGAAAAAACTGTATATCTGAGATGCATTTATTGTGTAATTTATCATGCAATGTTCTCACAAATAACTAAGCCAAATATAATATTTAGAATAAGGACTGTCTTTTATCAAAAAAGTAAAGTTTCAAAAAGTGAGTTAATAAAAAGCATATGTATTTTTAAGTAACGACAATTAAGAATGGCACAAGAGTACTGTAATGAATTAAGGTGGTGAAAGAGACACATATCCTAAATTTGACAGCAAATTGAACACAAGTAGTATCCTATTTTGATGTTTTCTTTGCTACTATCATTACTAAATAAACACAGCTAAGAAATACCTTTATTTAAAGTCAAATTGTCATCATAAGGATTATATGAGGAGAGGGGCCCAGTCTCTTACCAATAAAAGAACAGGCAGAGCCTGTAAATGTCAAATACTGAATTCAATAGTAAAACTTGCAATTAGCCACATGGAAAAGCAACTAGAGAAAGCATTCCCAGACCCCTACTCCCACCTAGCCAATGGTCAGCAGCACACCTCTCAGGAACTGTTTACAAGTACCCTGCTGAAGCTCAAGATTCTCATGAACCAGGCTGCTTTGTTACTAGCCACAATGCCTAGTATTCAGCCCAAAACGCCCCCTTCTTGTTGTTGATTCAGAGAGCTTCTCACAGTGTACATCTTCATACAAGCAGGATATATATACTTTTCTTAGATATAACTCTAAAATATTATGACCACTGTTGGTTTCAGTCATAATGGTAGAGACATATGAAAACAATAGGAAACAAATAAAAAAGGAAAGCAATTTCCCAAAACTCCATTAACCCACCTAATAAATAATAAGTCATCATATTGCAAACCTTTTACTGTACATCAATAATTGAGTCATTGATTAGTAGATTGCCAGTGCTGTATTTGCTTTGAACCTTAGAAAAACTAAAAGAAAACCAAGCAAAACTGCCATCTTTAGCAATTCGCCTATTGAATATCTTTGTGCTTATTGAATATCACTGAATAAGAAAGATGGTGGCCATTCCTCAAGAGATCTATTTCAGGGAGGAATTGACACAATGACCTAGAAGTTCTTTCTATTTTTTAGAATAAGACCAATGTTTAATAAAATATTGTTTGCAAATGTTAACAAGCCCAATTTCTCCTCCAGGAGGTCAAGAGTCAGATTTGAGACCTCGATGACCTTATGAAGTGTCTCAGAACAAGAGGGGAACTTCCCTTTCCACACCGGAGCACAACAACAAAGCACAATGTCCTAGAGGGACACTTCAGTTGATTCTGAAATCAAGCCTCCTGAAACTTAATCCCTGTGTGGCCATTTATAACTACAGAGGCTCAGGCAAATTTCTCATCCTCTCTGTCCCTCAGTGTGCTTATTTGTAGTTCTCATGGACATAATAGTAACTACTAAGTGGGACTATTGTGAAGATTACATAAAATAATGCAAACACAAGGACAGTGCAATACCAGCATATTATAAAGGCTCAGAAAAGTTAGTTATTAGTTTCATTATTCCTGGTTTTAAATGCACAGAGCCTTCATAATAAGGAATCCACATTATCATCAGGGTTCATTTCACACATATTCAGCTTCTATCCCATGAGTTTCTGCTGACATCTACTAGCTTTTCTGGAGGCTAGAGGAGCCCCTAGGAAAAAAATTCAAACTGCATCCACAATTAGAATTTAAAGCTATACAGGAATGTGTGAGGACCTACAGCAGGGGTCGAGGGAGTAGTGATGGAAGGAAGATTCTGCCAAATTTGCATAGGAGACAAAGGTGCCTAAGATAGAAGCCACTTAAGGAAAGACAAACCTGACCCCATGGGCCAGGATCCAAAAATAGGCCTGGAATGGAAGACCGCAGTAATTTTGAATATAAAACATCATCATTATTCGGGACTGTTATAACTCAGCTGTTCTAGTGGAGTGAAACAATAAAGACATAATTAGCCTCCGTGGTCATTCAGAATCCATGCAACATATGCCCTGTCCCTGACCCAGCACAAGGCAGAGGGTGGCACCAAATGTGAGGTGAATCAGCAGAGGTCTAACCCAGAGCAGGTCAAGTGTGCAAAAGGCACGTGGCAGCTGCAGAATTCAAAATCAACTAAGAGCAAGGTCAGTGTATCGTCAGGGTGATGAGCAATGAGGTGGCGGAAGAAGCCCAAACAGTAAAGTCGGGCTGGTGGCACAGCCCAGGGTACAAAACCTACTCCGACAAATTGATTTGCCACTATGTGGAAACATCTTTCAGCAAGCCCAGACACAACTGGGAGAGTGAGCAGCGCCAGGGGTCCTCGTCATTACAGAAGGACCGCTGGAGGCCCCGATTCCTGCAGTCTGGTCTCGAGACACCGCTATTTACGTCATGCTCTCTGCCTTTCTCAGAAAAGCCTCTTTGCTGTTGTGTCATCTGCTGACTTGATAAGCTGCCACCTAGAGTTTTCTGGTGACACTGAGGCACAAAGCTCATATGTGGGAGGAGCTCTTCCTCCTCTAAGTCCCAGGAATCAGGTCATGGCAGTTTTGTGTCTGCATGTGACAGCTGAGCTAAAAATCAAAGTTGCTGTTCCTGTTGGGATAGATCACTGGGCTGGAACACAAGAAACTCCTCATTGGATATCTTTTCTGAAGTTACTGGAAAATTATGATTATTTCTGGTATAGCATTCAATTTAAAAATTGCATATGTAAAAAATATCATTTAAATTTTTTTCTTAAACTAAAATAAGAAAAAAAAAGAAACCACTCAGATCCTGAGACCCCATTCTATAAGCGTGGGAAAAAAATTGAGGTTGATTATTCTGGAAGTTTCCAGCCTTCTGTTCTTCACTGCATCTCACTCTATCCCACTCCCATCCCAGCCTGAGCAAAAGCAGAACATCTTCAAAAGTATTGATGCATTACAAGGTCTTTCTCGTAAAGACTTGTCAGTCACCGCTGTTTACATTGAGGACACATATGACCCATTCAGATGCTGCGCCTTCGCTGTGTCTGCACCATCCTTGGCCAGGAAATCTTTGAAGAGCCTAAAGCCTCCAGTCTGGAAACTCAGCCTCTCTGGGGACCCCACACAGCTTTTCTTTGTGCAACTGATTTGTCCCCAGTGTGGAGTCACAGACCAGAACAGGCCCAGCAGGTCGCTCAACTCTTACCTATAAAGACTACATTTCTCTCTCTCCTTGCTTCCCCAGAAGAATTTAGAAAAACGAATTTTAAAAAGTGTATTTTAATGCAACATCTACTTTCAACAAGCCAAAAACATTCTGAATTAAAAAAAATATCCCTGAGCCTGATTTTCTGCTAGATAAGGAAAGGGAAAGGTCTAAAATAAACAGAGAAAAACAATAAAGGAACTTGAACTACAGTTTGAATGTTGGTCCACTCAAACTCATATGAAACTTAATCCTCAGGTAACACTGTTGAGAGCCAGAGCCTAATGAGAAGTGTCCAGGTCCTGAGACTCCAAACTGATAAATAGGTTAATGAAGGTTTTGTTCTATTAAAAAAAAGAGCTTGCAGAAGTACATTTTGCTCTTTTTGACTCTTCTTCCCTGCTTAATCTTGAACTTCCAGACACTTCCTGGTGTCTGGAATGCTGAGAAATATATTTTTATTCTTCTTTCTTTTTCTAAGAATTTGTTTACTTTTATTAGTACATGTTTGCACTACACAATGACCACACCCATCGTGGAGAGTTGGTACATGTATACAACACACCCCAGTTCCTTTTGCATCCTCTGCTTCTCCCATCCCTCCCTGCTCCTTCCAATTCTTGCTCCCCATCCCATTTGAAAAAGATCTCCATACTTCCTATTATCTATTTTCCATTTGCTCTTTACTTATACTTTGGCTTTCTCGTGTAAGAGAAACTATGTGATATTTAAGCTTGTATGTCTGATTTATTTCACTTAACATTATGGTCTCAAGTGCATCCATTTACCTACAAATTCTTCAAGTTTATCTTTCTTTATGGCAGATTAGTACTCTACTGTGTATAAATACTACATTTTCTTTATCCATATATCTGTTGATGAGCATATAGGTGGTTTCCAAGATTTAGTTATTATAAATTGTGCTGCTATTAACATGGATATGCATGTATCACTGTCATAGGATGTTTTTAACTCTTTCAGGAAAATACCTAGAAGAGAAATAGCTGGATCAAGTGTAATTTCTATTTCTAGCTTTTTGAGAAATCCTCATACTGATTTCCATAGTGATTGTACTACTTTACAGTCTCAGCAACAATGTAGAAAGGCTCTTTTTTCCCCATCCCCTCGCCAGTATTTGTCATTGTTGGATTTCTGGATGATGGCCATTTTTTCTGGAGTAACATGGTACCTCAGTGGTATTGTAATGTGCATTTCTCTAATAGCTGGCAATGTTGACCACTTCCTCATTATGTACTGGCAATTTGTACTTCTTCTGAAAAGTGTCTATTCATTTTGCTTGCCTGTTTTTTGATTGGGTCTTTTATTTTGGAAGGGTCTAATATTTTTGAGTTATTTATAAATTCTAGATGTTAATCCTCTGTCTGAGGAATAGCTGGCAAAAATTTTTCCCATTCTGTGGGCTGTCTCTTCACCAAGTTGCTTATTTCCTTTGCTGTGCAGAAGCTTTTTAATTTGATACAATCCCATTTATTGATTCCCAATATCATTTCTTGTGACACTGAAGAAAGTCCTCGCCTATGTCAATATCTTCCAGTGTTTTACCTGTTATATCTTCCAGTAGATTAATAGTTCTGTTTTAACATTTAGATATTTGATCCATTTTGATTTTTGTTTAGTACATGGTGAGATACATGGGTCTACACTTAATCTTCTGTGTGTAGTAATATAATTTTCCCAGTACCATTTATTAAACAGCCTGTATTTCCTCCAGTGTATGTTTTTGGCCCCTTCGTCAAAGATCAAATAGCTGAATACGCTGGGGCTGTTTCTGCTTCCTCTTTTCTATCCCACTGATTCACAGGCCTGTTTTTGTGCCAGTATCATGCTGTTTTTATCACTGTCCCTTTGTAATATAACTTCATTCTTGGGATTTTGATGCTTCCTGCTTTGCTTTTGTTACTCAAGATTTTTTTTGCTCTTCTGGATCTCTTCTGGTTCCATGTGAATTTTAGGATTGTTTTCTCTAGATCTAAGAGGAATGGTGTTGGTATTTTCATCGGGATTGCATTAAATCTATATGTCAATTTTGGAACTATAGCCATGTTGAGTATATTGGTTCTGTCTGCCCAGGAGCATGGGCTAGCCTTCCATTTTCTGATGTCCTCTTCTTCGATCTTGTTTTTCAGAGTGATGTCACTTTTGTTGTACAGGATTTTCACTTCCTTGGTTAGGTTAATTCCTAAGTATTAGTTTTTCTTGATGCCACTGTGAATGATATTGTTTTCCTAATTTCTTTCTCAATGAGTTCATTATTAGTGTATAGGAATGCCATTGACTTTTGTGTGTGGATCTTGTATCCTGCTACATTGCTGAATTTGGTCATTAATTCTACCAGTCTTTTGATGGAATTTTTTGGATCTGGTAAGCAGAGTATCATGTCATCTACAAATAACGATACTTTGATTTCTTTCTTTCCTATATGTATCCCTATTATTTCTTTCTCTTGCCTGGTTGCTCTGGCTAATACTAAATTGTCCTGTTGCAGATATTCTGTTATAGAAGCACAAAAAGACCAAGACAATGTGTCCAAAAATCCTGCTACAAATGAAAGGCTACAGTGACCTTTAGTTATTTATCAGGCCCTCACATGGTGCTTACCATGAGTCGGACACTGTTGTAAGTACTGTTCAAGCATTAACATATTCAATCCTCATAACAATCCTATATTATCCTCATATTACACTGAAGAAACTAAATCACAGAGATTAATTAATTTGTGCCAGTTCACATGGCCAGTAGAAGGCAAAGTTTATATTCAAAGCCAGGCCACCAGGCTACTTAGAGTCTGGCTGGTGCAGTGATATGTGCTCATTTTGGCACACTCCTATAATCTCAGCACTAGGGAGGCAGAGGCAGAAGGATCATCATGAGTTCAAGGCCAGCCTGGGCTATGTAGAGAGCTCAAGGCCAGACTGAACTACATAGCAAGAACCCCGTCTCAAAACACCAAAGAGAAAAAAAAAAAAGAAGGAAATGGATCTGCAGAGTATCCCCGCTTTCTTCCATGTTGCCCTCATCTTCTCCTGCCCTTGTATCCTGAGCCAGCATAGTGCCCTCTACTTGAGCATGACTTACTGAGACAAGTTTGCATTCTAGAGACCTCAGATGGGGTTCATATCCTCTTGCTTTGTTTCTTTTTTTTTTAATTTTATTTTATTTTAATGGTACATTTTAGACGTACACAGTGACAACATTCATCATAGGGGATTTGTACTTGTACATGATATACCTTGTTGCTTCTTTTTTTCCGTTCCCCTCCTCTCACCCCCTCCTCCCTCCTTATTTACAAAAGCTTTGTTTCCATTTTTTCCTTCCATTTCTTATTTCTCTTGTCCTCTGTTCCATTCCCCCTCCCTTGGTCCCTTTCCCATTTGGACATTTTCTTCCCTTTCCCAATATAATACATTTTAGTCTTTGTTTACACTTTCAGTTTCTCACACCAGAGAAATAATGCGGTATTTAAACATGTGTATCTCATTTGTTACACTTAAGAGTATGTTCTCAAGGTGCATCCATTTACCTAGGAATAGCTCAAGCTTACCACATGCCGAAGGTTAAAACTAGACCCGTATGTTTCCCCATGCACTAAGCTAAAATCAAAGTGAATCAAAGCTCTAAATATTAAAACAGAAACACTAAATCTGTTGGAAGATAGACTAGGTACAACTCTTGAAGACTTAGGTGTAGACAAAGACTTTATGAACAAATCCCCAGGTGCCCAGGAAATATCACGAAGAGTCAACAACTGGGATCTGAACTTGTTAGTAAGCTTTTGCACAGCAAAAGAAACTACCAACAGAGCGAAGAGACAATCCACAGAGTGGGGAAAAATTCTTGCTTTGTTTCAAGCTTTCCTCTTTCCTCCCTGCTCAGTTCTTACATCTTCACTGTCATCCTTCACCCTCAAAGTTGAAGGCATACGTATGTTTTCTGGCTGCTCTCTGACTTTTCCTCTTACGTTCTCTGGGTGATCCTGTGGGCTGAGTTCCGATGCCTGGTATCTAACAGGGTGCCTCCTGACCCACGTCCCTGTGGAGCTTATATCAGACTTCCTTGATGAGGGACCAATGCCAAGTGAGACTCTAAGAAAATATGAAACATTTTGAATCTCTTGAACTCAGGGATTTTAAAAAGCCTTTTAAAAATAAGGTTTTTTTCCTAAGTAACCTAAAGTTCATATTTATATTTTAAGATCCTTAATATTTGGAAAGCATTCATTTTTCAAACTTCTATTACAAAATTATTATTTAATTATAGAAAATTTAAAAATAAGGCATTAAAGTTATTACTGAGCTTTTTTTTATATTAAGACATTGTTTTCATATCATGTACATGTGAGTATGAACTTCTCAATAAATCCTGAAGACAAATATCGAGAGACATTAGCTGCTTTAGGCCACAGATTTTCAAATGATTTTTTTGCTGCAATCTACAGTGAAAAGAGTAAATCATGATGCAACCCAGTGCATATGTCCCAAACAAAAATTTCCAAAAACAAATATTTACCTTTCTTAGGCACACTACACTCTGATTTGTGTGTATATTGCTTCTTTTTTTTTTTCCACGTTAACTAATGAATATGTTGCATTTCAATTACTGGCTCCCTATTCATTGATAAAGCTATTTTCTCCTTCCTTACACACACACACACACACACACACACACACACACGCTACACACATACATGCACTGTACAGAGAATATAAATCTCAAAAATACACACTAGGGACAAAATGCTGTCTCTCTGAATCTGGCCATTTTCACAGGCGAGTGTGTGAGCACATGGATTTCCTGCCCCTCGAGTCTGAGGGATCAATTCATCAAACCCTGGAAGACCTTGTGTAAGACTCAACCCTAAAGCAGACAGTAGTGGTAGCACTTGTTTCCTCGGTCTGAATGAGGTAGTATTGACTACAGAACACGTTATTTGTCAAAAATGTGCTAAGTGATACTTGAGGTTTAGAGAGAGAGGTATTTAAATGCTGACAAGAAAACAAACTATATCTTTTCTCTATATTGTTTTATGAATTTTAAATCTTACCAAATTAAGAATATGGGAATTCCAATAGTTCATAATACTATGTGTTTTTTCCTATGTTTGTGATACAAAAATCAATGCTACTTCACAAATATCTCAAGAGCATAGGGAAGATCCCGGGAGATCTTAAGAAGATACAAGTAATTTCTCTCGCTAAAGTCCTTCAGATTGCATTCATTTGACAAGATTCATAACCAAGACCCTTTAAGACAAGTTATTCAGCTTCCAGATTCAGCTTAGATGATTTTTTTCCCACTGAACTCTGAAAACTTATTTCCACCCAAGAGAAATTTAACTGTGAACAAAGACCAAAGAGCCTAAAGGATCCTTCACACTGGTTACACCTCACTACTCTTTAGTGGATTGCTATAAGAAAGAAAGCCATGTTTGCAAGGGCTGGATGTTCTTAAAAGTAGGAAAAGATTCAGTGCACTGTATCATTTGGGACTTGATTTTGTGTTCTCTCAACTGCAAGAATACAAAATGGTAAGATAGGATAAAAACAAACAAAATGTACACACAGAGGAAAACAAGGGTGGAGGCCACACTAGGAGGACTGTTTTTACTTCTTGTGGAGAGTTACTATGGAACTGAAATAAAAAGAGAAATGAAAATACTCTCCAACACTTAACAAAAGACAAATTCACCAGGTCAATTAGGGGTAGAAAGTTTCATATTTATGGTATTTATAAATGATTTAGGTTCATCAAAACTCTAAGCCTGTCTTTGCCTAGACAATTATTAAAATTATTTAACTCATTTTAAAGACATATCATTTGTCTCTTCTGGATCTAGTCACTCTTTTATTTCCAACATTATCCAAAACCCAACCACAGCATAAAGACCGTACTATAACAGATCGCCAAATTCCGGCGGTACTTATTGTTGGCATAGCTGATTTTTGGACCTGATCACACTGACATATGCAACTCATTTTGTCCCGGGTCCTACACAGGTGAACATGGCAGCAGCCAATCACACAACTGTGTAGGCAGGCACTTTGAATTAACAGCCATGATTCAAAGTGACCACACAACGTGCAGAAATCCTAAACTGCCCTAGTCTACTCACTTTCCCATTCTCCCATCTGCTTCCCCATTCTTCACCTTCTCTTAGTACCTCAAATGCTATCTGCTCTATCCTCATTTCCAGTAGGAAGCTAGTGGTTCTCCTTCCTACAATAATGAGAAAACTAGAGCAATCAGAAGAACCATTTTCTGATACGTTGCTCCCATGGGTTCAGCCTTTACATTGTTTTACTGGCATAGAAGCAGACATGTCAACCCGTGAATCGAATGTACTGACTCAGTGAACCAATGTATTGAATCTGTAGATTGAGTTTGTAATATGGACATTTTAGCAGTACTAATTCTTCCATGAACATGGGATGTCTTTCCATTTAATTGTGGTTTCTCCAGTATTTTACATAATGTTTTACAGGCTTCAGAGTACAGATATTTTGTCTCCTTGGTTAAACTTATTGCTAAATGTATTTATTTATTTATTTGAAGTTATTGTGAATGAGATTCTTTTCTTGATTCTTCAGGTAGTTTGTCATTAATGAATATAAATGCAACTGGTATTTACATTTTTGATATATATCCTGTAACTTTACTAAACACATTAATTAATTTTAAAAAATAATTTTGATACACCTTTAGGGCTTTCTCTGCAAACAGAAATAATAAATCATGTAATCTGCAAACAGAAATAATAAATGAATGTCTTCCTTTGTGATTTGAACATCTTCATTTCCTCTTCTTGCCTAATTTCTCTGGCTTGAATTCTCAGTGCTGTGTTTACTAGGAGTAATGAGACTGGGCCACTTTGTCTTGTTTCTGATCACAGAGGAATAGTTTTAACCTTTCCATGGCTAAATATGATCATAATGGGCTTGTGATTAATAATCTTTATTAGGTTAAGGTATATCCCTTCTGTCCTTTATTTATTGGGGGTTTTATCATGAAAGGCTATTGAATTTGTCACATGCTTTTTTGGCACCAATTAAGATGACTGTGTGATTTTTACCTTTCTTTCTGTTCATATAGCATATGTATTGATTTGTGTATGTGGAAACACCCTTTAATCTAGGGATAAATCCCATTTAATCATGGGCTTTGGTCCTTTTAATGTGTTGTTGGATTTGTTTTGTTGGTATCAGTTGAGGATTCTTGCATCTATTTATCTGGGACTCTTGCCTATATGTTCACTCTGGTTGTATCCATCTACTGTATTTTTCTTTTCATGTACTATCCTTGTTTGGTGTTTCAGAGAAATGCTGGTGTCATGAAATGAGTTTGGAAATATTTTCTCTCTTTCAACCTTTTAGAAAAACTTGAAAAAGATTGGTCTTAATTCTTAAGGGTTTGGTAGAATTCATCAGTGAAGCCATCGGATCTTGGGCAAGTTCTCATTATTGATGTAACCTCTTTATTTGTTATTAGTTCATTCATATTTTTTACATCTTCATGATTCGGTGTTGGAAAGTTGGATGTCTGTAGGAATTCACACATTTCTTACAGGTTTTCCAATTTAACGATATTTAATTATTCATAATTGCCTCTTATGATCTTTTATATTTCAGTGGTATCATCTAACATGTCTCTGCTTTCATTCCTGATTTTATTTGAGTCTTTCCTCATTTTTCCTTAATCTCAGTAAAATTTTGCCAGTTTCATTTATCTTTTCAAAAACAACATTTAGTTTGAGTAATGAATGTATAATATTGGTTTTCTAGTCCCTATTTCACTTATTCCTGCTGTGATCTTTGTTTTTCCTTTTTTCTGGCTGGTTCCTTGAGATGTAACATTAGGTCGTTTATTTGGGATCTTTCTTTCTGCAGTGTTAAGAATAGAACCTAGGACCTTGTGTATGCTAGGCATGTGCCCTACCCCTAGACTATATCCCCAGCCCAGATCTTACATCCTTTTTAATGTAGACATATATTGCTATTTAGAACTGCTTTTACCACATGCACATCCTGTAAGTTTTGGAAGGCTGTGTTTCCATTTTCATTTTCTTCAATATATTTTCAGTTTCCCTTTTGATTGTTTTCTTGACCCATTTATTCACAAGTTTGTTGTTTATCAAATATACATTAATTTTCCATTTTTTCTTCCTTGTACTGAGTAACTATTTCATTCTCTTTAGGTGAAAAAATATGCATGGTATGATTTCAATCTCCTTAAATTTTCTTCATTTATTTTATTGCCTAACATATTATCTACCCTAGAGAATGTTCCTGTACACGCAAGAAGAATACGCATTCTATATCTATTGGATAGAATGTTCTGAATGTATCTGTTATATCCAACTTGGTCCAACCTCAGACCTCAATGTTTCCTCCTTGATTTTCTGCCTAAATGATCTATCTCTTGTTGAAAGTAAAGTATTAAAGTCTTCCACTATTACTATAGTGCTGTTTATTTCTCTCTTCCGATCCGTTCATATTTACTTTATATATTTAAGTGCCCCAATATTGCCTGAATGCTTATTTGCAGTTTTTATATCCTCCTGATTGATAAATTGACCCTATCATTATTATAGGATGGCTATCTTTATCTCTAGTGACAGTTTTGGTCATAAATTCTACTTTCTCTAATTTAAATGTAGCGATCACTCTTTTTATTTTTTTTTGCCTTTCAATTGCTTATAATATTTTCTTTCATCCTGTCACTTTACTTTCAGCATATTTGTATATTTAAAGCTGAGTCAAATCTTTTATAGACAATGTGTATTTCAGTCTTATTTTTTTAATCCATTCAGTCGCTTTATTTTAGGATTGAAGAATTTAATCCAGTCTAGGTAATTATTGATAAGTAAGAATTTAACACCTGTGATTTCATTTATTGTTTTAATTTTTTGATCCTTCTTCCTTTCTTTCTTTAGTGATTTAATGATTTTCTATCTAATCCTTTTCTCTAACAAATTATTGCAGTTATAGTTATTTTAATAATTTTTATATTAATCTTTATACTAAAGACATAACTGACTTTCATATCACCATTAGAGAACCAGAGTACTTTGAATTTAACTATATACTTACTTTTATAAGTGACTTTTATATCTTATACATCTTTATGTTGTTAGTGTACTTTCATTTCAGCTTGAAGAACTCTGTTTAGCATTTCATGGTAGCATTTTAAGATGAACTGCCTCAGTTTTTATTTGGGAAAATCTTATTCCTCCTTCATTTCTGATGGAGAACTTTGTAAAGAATCTTTATCAGTCATCTTCTTGTTTGTGTTTTATTTTTTCATCACTTTGATTCCAGCATCTCTCTTTCTCTAATGGCCTGCACAATGTCTACTGATAAATCCACAGATAGCTTTATAAGGAGTTTCTTGTATGTGATTATCTTCTTTTCACTGCTCCTCTCAAGATTCTCTTTATTTTTGAATGCTTATGGTTTATTGTATTATATCCTGGAGTAGACATTTGTAGGTCGAATTTGATTAGAGACCTTTGAGCTTCCTGTATTTGCATGTTTACAACTTTCGCCAGATTTGGGAAATGCTTAATCATTATTTCTTTAAGCTTCCCTCCCTTAGTCTCCCCTAAATCCTGAAGACTTCCTTTATTCCTTTTTTTTATTTTATTTTAATGGGACATTTTAGATGTACATAGTGATAACATTCATCATCATAGGGGATCTGTACCTGTACATGACATATGTTGTTGCTTCTTTTTTTCCCATTCCCCTCCCCTCCCTTCACCCCCTCCTCCCTCCCTATTTACAAAAGCTTTGTTTCCATTTTTTCCTTCCATTTCTTATTTCTCTTGTCCTCTGTTCTGTTCCCCCTCCCTTGGTCCCTTTCCCATTTGGACATTTTCTTCCCTTTCCCAATATAATGCATTTTAGTCTTTATTTACACTTTCAGTTTCTCACACCAGAGAAACAATGCAATATTTAAACATATGTGTCTGATTTATTTCACTTAAGAGTGTGGTCTCAAGATGCATCCATTTACCTAAGAATATCTCAAGCTTATCATTCTTTATGACAGAGTAGTACTCCATGGTATAAAAAAAAACACATTTTCTTTATCCATTCTGCTGTTGATGAGCATTTGGGCTGCTTCCAAGATTTAGCTATTACAAACTGTGCTGCTATAAATGTGGGTGTGCATATATCTCTGTGGTATGATGCTTTTAATTCTTTTGGGAAGATACCAAGAAGTGGAATAGCTGGGTCAAATGGAATCTCTAGTCCTAGTTCCCTGAGGAATCTCCACACTGATTTCCATAGCAGTTGCACCAGTCTACATTCCCACCAACAGTGGAGAAGGGTTCCTTTTTCTCCAGAGCCCCCCCAGCATTTGTTATTGGCTGATTTGTTGATAATAGCCATTCTTTCTGGAATGAGGTGAAATCTCAGGGTTGTTTTAATTTGCATCTCTCGAATGACCAGAGATGTTGAACATTTTTTCATATGCCTATCTGCTGTTTCTACTTCTTCATCTGAGAAGTGTCTATTCATTTCTGCTGCCCACTTTTGGATTGGGTCTTTAAATTTGGGGGGTCTGATTTTTTTGAGTTCTTTATATATTCGAGATGTTAGTCCTTTGTCAGAGGAATATCTGGCAAAAAATTTTTCCCACTCTGTGGGTTGTCCCTTCACTCTGTTGGTAGTTTCTTTTGCTGTGCAAAACCTTTTGAATAAGATCAGGTCCCAGTTGTTGATTCTTTGTGATATTTCTTGGGCAATTGGGGATTTGTTCATAAAGTCCTTGCCTACAACTATGTCTTCAAGAATTTTACCTATTCTATCTTCCAATAGATTTAGTGTTTCTGTTTTAATATTTAGATCTTTGATCCACTTTGACTTTAGCTTAGTGCATGGGGAAAGATATGGGTCTAGTTTTAACCTTCAGCATGTAGAAAGCCAGTTTTTCCAGCACCATTTATTAAAGAGGCTGTCTTTCTTCCAGTGAGGTTGTTTGGCCCCTTTGTCAAAGATAAGATAACTGAGAGTGTTTGGGCCTGTTTCTTCATCTTATAATCTGTTCCATTGCTCCTGGGGTCTGTTTTTGTGCCAGTACCATGCTGTTTTTATTACAGTAGCTTTGTAGTATAGTTTTAGGTCAGGGATTGTGAAGGCCCCTGCTTTGCTTTTGTTACCCAGAATTACTTTTGCTATTCTAGGTTTCTTTTGGTTCCAAATGAATTTTAGGATTGTCTTCTCTAATTCTGTGAGGTATGCTATAGGTAATTTAATTGGGATTGCACTAAATCTGTATAGCAGTTTTGGGAGTATGGCCATTTTCACTATATTGGTTCTTCCTACCTAGGAGCAAGGGATATCTTTCCATTTTCTGATATCTTCTTCAATCTCCTTTTTCAAAGTACTATAGTTTTCATCGTATAGATATTTTACTTCCTTCATTAGATTGATTCCTAGGTACTTCATTTTCGTTGATGCTATTGTGAAAGGTGTTGTTTCCCTAATTTCTCTCTCAGTGAGTCTGTTGTTTGTGTACAGGAATCCTATTGATTTCTGAGTGTTGACTTTGTATCCAGCTATGCTGCTGGATTTGGTTATTAAATCTAGAAGTCTTTTGGTGGCCAAATAGACAGCAACTTCTCAGCCCCAATAAATTGAAGAGGCAAGATTTTGCAACAGACTCATAATACAAAAACCAGCTGCACCTGTAAGACATCTCTGAGGAAGTAGTCACTTCCAAAAGGTTCTCAAAACTAACAAAAAAAAGCTACCTGCCACAGGCAATTCATAAGCATCAACCCAGGAACTAAACTAAAGAAGAAAAAATAGAAAAAGAAGACACACAAATAAGATGCAACCCCATACCTCCAGCTCACCAAAAGCAAACCCAGGGGGTAATGAAATAGAATAATCTGAAAGCTTCCCACCTAGACTCTTGGAAGCAGTGACAGCAGAAGTAACAAAGCAGATGAGTGAAGCTCTAGAATACATCAAAACAGAAATCATTTCCAGAATAAAAGAAATGATCAGTGACTCTAGAGAAGATACAGATAAAAAAAAATAGAAGAGCTTAAAAAAGGATGGAAATCATAAATGCCCAACACAGGAAAGAAATGGAATTTATGAGACAGATTCAAACAGATGTCCAAGAGATTAAAAATTCCATTGAGAGTATCGGCAGTAGAATGAAACAATGTGAAGATAGAATCTCAGACATAGAAGACAAGATTGTTATTAATGATGGAGAAAAGAAAGAGTTCTTCAAAATGTAGTAAGGGACCATGAAAAATCAATACAACAGCTGCTAGATGACACAAAGAAAAATAACATACGATTGATCAGAGTCAATGAAAGAGCAGGAGATAGCACAAATCACTTAAGAAACCTATTCACAGAAATAATGGCAGAAAAACTTCCCAAGTATGGAAAAAGAACTGGACATACAGATAAGTGAGGCAAACAGAACTCCAACTGCCATGATCAACAAAAATCTACCCCAAGGCATATAATAGTTAAATTTCCAGAAATTCAACACAAGAACAGAATATTGAAAACTGTTTTTGTTGTTGTTGTTGTTGTTGTTGTTGTTTTGTCTCCTTTAACTGGATGTTTTTAAATTGCCAGTCTTCAAATTCACAGATTCTTCCTTCTGTTTAATCAGTTCTGCTGTTGTCCCTTTCTATTGCATTTTTCTTTCTTTATACAATAGCACAAAACTTTCTTTTCAATTGGACAAAAAAAGAAACCACTAGTATAAATGTCTACTGCGTTTTTTATTTATTTGTTGTATTCTTCAGGTTCAGAGTTTCTGTTTGGCTCTTTTTTATGTTTTTGACTTTTATTTTCTTCACACTTTTTCTACTTTTCCTTGAATTGTCTCTTCATGTTCTCTTATAGTTTACTGAGTTTACTGAAGAAATAATTTAAAATTATTTGCCAAGAACGTTCATAGATCTTTGATTTCTCTGATATCAGTTGATAGAAAATCCTGTATTCTTTAGTAGTGTTATATCTCCTTTGTTTGTCATGTTTTTGTTGTTCTTCATTAATATCTGCACATTTGATGGAGCAGCTGGTTCTTCCAGACTTTACTGAATGATTTCAGTGGGGAAAATCTCATGTTATGTGTAAGTACAAGGCCGCCATCTGGATGGGGTGTGGTGGTGTTTGCTCTGGGGAAGACACAATTGTACAGCTTTTGTTGGCTGATGCCAGCATGACCCAGATTGCAGGGATTCTCGATGGCCATGGCTGTGGGTGTTCTAATAATACCAAGGCTATTGGGTCCTCAGTAGCAAAGATGACTGGGGTCTTCCTGTTTCTTTTTCTCCTACTAGGGAATTCATAGCCAAGGATTCCCCTCTAGGTAGCAGGTCTGGCTCATAAGTAGATTTGGATTACCCATGGCACTGGTATCTGATGCACGGGTGCCAGGAGAGCAGTCCCAGAGCCAGGTTCTGGTGCACAGGTCTGAGACCAGTCTAGTGCAGGGAACACAGACACCCTCCACGCTGTGCCGCAACCATGTGTAAGATTTGCCTACTGTGGGACACCTAGAGGGCCGAGGTCCAAAGCAAATGCAGTAACAGAGCTGGAGCAGCTTCAGGACGTGGAGCGTGGGCTAGCTCCCTGGGGCAGTGGCACTTTCAAAGACCACAGATTTGGGGCCATGAGTTCAGACTAACCACTGGCAGTAGGAGCTATGGCGCCTGAACCACAGATGCATGTGGTATTGTCATGGACACACTCTGGAGGGCAGATATGCAAGAAACAGTATAAGTACAGTCCTGGGGCCCAGGGGGGTGGGGCCTGGATCTCTGTGGTGGTAGCACAGAGGTCAGAGAAGCAGACACTCCACTCACTGAGTGGCAGCAGAGCCAATGCCTGTACCGTGGGTGTGCATAGATTGCCTGGGCGCTAAGACCCAGGGCAAAGCCAGCGTGCAGCAGCAGTAGCTCCGCTGTTTGAAGGACAGGCCTGTACTGTGCTACTACAGAGTTCAGGCCTGGAACATGGGTATACATTGAGCAACTGCGGAGCCAGTTCTAAAGTACAGACGTGGGAAGCAGCCAAAACTCCAGGGTCTGGGGTGTAGCACCCTTAGTGTTGGTGTGTTACGACAGTAGCACTTCTTGTGGAAGGATACCACAACTTCCCTCTTGAGGCGCTTGAAGAGGGGATGACAATAAACAAAAGGCACTGAAGTCCCCCACAAGGAGGTTGGGGACCACTATGACACACACTGTTTCAGTGACACTTTGCGCTTCCATTCTCCCACTTTATTCTCAGCCATATTCGGACATCTCAGGTATGTTCATCTCCACAGCAGTCCTTTCTGTAAAGTCATTTTCTGGAGGTTTTTTTTTTTTTTCTTTGTCTGTTTGTTGTACTATGTTGCTGTACATTTTTAATTGTATCCTCATATTCCTCCAAGGCTATTTTCATTCAAAGACAGTTGACTATCTGTTGCTTTTTGGGGACTATGAAAACAAAGGCCTCCTATTCCACCATCTTATGGACTTAGTGATAATGAAACGTTTTATTTGCATATTTTGTTTTCACAATTCTGAGAACTGAACCCAGGGCCTTTGCACTGAGCTACATTTCCAACCACCATAAATTTTATTGATCGATTGATTGTGGTACTTATCACGTATTTCATTAACAAAAGCAAAGAAATCATAGCAAAATTTCATAGCTCATAGTCATTAATCTATAGGTAAGTATAGGAAATCCAGATTTTGGCTATATTATTCTTTGCAATTTTTCTTATTTGAATTCTTTTCAAAATAAGTTATTATGTGTTTATTTTTTTGTGCTGGGACTGTAACGCCATAGATAGAGTCACAGACAAACTGACAATGAGACAAATTTCTAGGAAGAAAGATAATAAATAAGAATATGAAGAATAACCAGATAGATATAAAGCTTCATCCTCTGAGATGCGCAGAGAGCCCCAATGTGATACATCACAAAACAGCACTTAGCTCTTGACTGTGTCAGGGATGGAGAAATATTTTCAGCTTATACCACATCTTCATTTTAACACCATCTAAATTGCCATAGGATTTCTTTCTGACAACAAAATTAACAGAAGTTGAGCAGTGAAATATGTTTTATTTAAGGGGATAGAATTCAGTAAAAAGCTATTTACTACAAATCAATGACACTGTTCCAAAAATAAGCATTCAATGACTATAAATGCATTTTAAAGTCTACAATATAAACAGACAAAAATAATTTGAAGTACAATTGAAACCTGCAAAACTCTGAAAGATATCATTTGAATTCTCAAAAGCCTAGCTGCCAGAACGTGTACTCTTGAAAGCCAAGGAAGGAAATTTGTACAATGGAAAGACAAAATCAACCAGACAAGAGTCTTGTATAGCCCAGGAAGAGATATAAAATTGATATGTCAAAGTACTCAGAGAGTGAAATATGGAAACTATCAAAAGCGATAGAAGGAAAAATGCATAAGAAGATAAGAAAATTCTGTGTGAAAATTGTGGAAATTATTCATTGAAAATGTCAAATACTTCAAGATGGTCATAGAAAAGTACATGCTGCTTCCCTGAGGAAAGAAGACTGCTCCACATCAGCAGAAAATTGAGGATTTGTAAATACAGATGCAGTTTACAGAACGCCATCTAAATAGGTGGTCGGCTAAATAGGTGGCCATTCCTCCTGCTCCAGCAGAGCATCTGCAGTCTAGCTAACTGATATGGAGATTGTTTCCTGACCTGGAAGCACACTGGCTCTCAAAGATGAACATAAACTCCAAGCCCCAGGCTGGCAGAGTGGGTGTTTATGTCATCATTTTTATGTCCCCAGCACTTACTGTACCACTTCATTGATAACAGGCTCCTGATAAATTTATGAAAAAAGTAAAATCAGGACTGTTAAAGAAAAGAGATCTTTTCACCATCTTAAAAATCAAATGTGTTACAAAATAATTAAATATTTTTGACAGTGACATGATAGGAAACATCAGATTAATGATACTATTATACTTGAGAGATCTGTTTTTATATGGCTTACTCTAACATGGAATTGTAAATATTTTTGTGCTGAAGAAATGAAAGCATTATCGTCAGAGAGTCAGTGTGGAGTAATAAAAGAAGCTTCTGCTAGGAGAATCTGGTAATGGACTACTTACTACTTCTTGTGAGATCTTCAACAAGCCACTTTATCTCCTATCCTTTGGTTTCCCCATTTCGAAACCAAGGCTATTAAGGATCCTTAAGGATCCCTCTAGTGCTTTCATATTATGAATCCATCAAAACACTACACCTGTGATATTCATAACCGTACTTTCTTTAAAATCGTTTTCCTTCTCTGATGTGATAAGGAAAACAACCCAGGAAATAAGAAACTCCCAGAAGAACCTAGCAGGACTTTCCTGACTAGGTAGCGATGTAGTGAAAACGGTGGCAGAACCATATGAACTTGGTGGATGCAAAATTGTTGCCTCCCAATCTAGTGTGCATGAAAAGACCCATTAGAGAATATTGGAGCTCAGATATGTGGAACAGCTACAAGGCTGAGTTCACAGAAAAGCACCACCACACTGTGGCTATTCCCCAAAGACATACCAGACTGGCAGTAGATGCAAGAGAGTAGAAATAATAATCTGTGATCTCTGTCCTGTTTGCCTGCCTCACTCTACCCTGTCCCATTCTGTGGAAAGCCCAGGGCAATAGAAATCACAGCTTGAAACCACCAGCTCCTCTCAAGCAGGGTAAAAATGCCTTGTCCTGGACAGGTATGCCACAGCCAGTTTTCTAAAAGATAGTGAAAAACTCGAGGAAAATAGACAATGAAACCAAAATGGTATTAGCTGAAATTAATATGGAAAAGCACAAAGAACTGCATAAAACTTTTAACTTGAAAGTACATATCCGTTCAAGAATTTGCATGCAGGGTAGAAATCTACAACCTTCCGTGGGTTTCAACATTTCAAATGGCCTTTGCTAAATCTTAAATGGTTCCACAATATAAGAATTTCAGAAAATATGAACCGCTTATATAAAACATAATGGTTTTTCTATCTAATCCTTCCTACTGATCCATGATTTGCATATCATAGATGAAGAAAGACACTATAGAATTCCTTGGCAAAGAATCAGACTTTACAAAAAGAGTCTTTGAGAATAAACAAGCCCATATCTGTGCAACTCAATCCTCTGTATTACAAATGAAGATTCTCTAGAGTCCAGACTTCATTTTTTAACTTTGATCATTAACTTTTTCTTTTATGTGTCTGATTAGACTTAATGAGTTAGCTAAGTTAATGAAGTGCGATGTCCCATTAAATACATCAACTGACAACAATTAATTCTTCAGAGCATTTCTCTGTCAATTGACTGTACTGTATTTAGCAGTGTAGAAGAATTTAAGTGATGTATGTCTTCTAGCAGAAAATAGGAGTTTCAATTTCTGAGACTTTAATTCAAAGAAAATGATTGGTTTCCATAAGTGAACGTTGTTGATCTGTTCAGAGAATGATCCTGTTGAATGGTCAAAAAATTAAGGAAAACATCACAGAAACAAGTTACCAGTCAATTAGAAAGTGTCCTCTATGCTTGAAAGCTTCATCTAGGAGCTCCCTAATTATGTAGACCATTGTCTGCAGCTATGACTTCAGATCCAAGAAGTACATCGTTAAGCTACCTCTGTCTAGGAAGCAATATGAAGTTTAGAGGCTTAAAAAGGAAGCTGGAAATGAAGAGAAAATATAAGTAATTTTGAATGTAGGGGAAATCCCTAAAACACTTTATTCATTTTTGGTAATATTTCAAGTTCTCCCCAAAGTACCTAACTGTCATAGGAAGCCTGCAGACTTTCATAGATCAGTAATAATAAGCCATCAAATAGACTTCTTCAGTGATCTTGATAGAAATTGTGCAGGATTTCCCAGGAGAATAAAATCCATTTATATCACCTCAGTGACTGAAATTAACCAACGGGATAAAATTAGAACCAAACACCTGTTAAAACCAAAATAGCTCAGAAATGAGGAAAAGTAGAAGAGGAAAACAAGCGAATGACAAGAGTACTCAAAGCTGTCATTAGTAAATCATATCTATGTTTAGAAAAGTCTAAATGATCCAGATTATTGGGAAGGTTACCATTAGATGTTGGAGGACACCATTCAGTGAATATAGGCAGTAGCTGGATGATAATGAGAAAACACCACAGTATTTACTTCCATATTTCACAAAAGTTTCCTTCTGTTGATATATACAAAAGACTGACAAATACAATCACTGAGCATATCAACACAGAGTGAACTTAGAATATACACATGTATGGTTAGGAGGATAAAGTCACCTTGCTTGTTTCCTATAGGCTACCAAACAGTTGAGAGTCTTTAACAAAAAAAAATGTATATTTAATGGAAATATTCAATATTTGCAGACTAATTAAAAAGACACCCAAGAATTTTGTTCCTTTAACCAGTTAACGAATAGAAGCAGCATCTGTTAACTACAGTTGGCTGTCACCAACAGTACATTTTTGGGTTGTTGTTTTTATGGTGTCTAAACCAGAACATAAAAGCAAATGATCAGTGACAGTCATTTTATATATTCAAGTGAAATATTCACCAAACACATCGATTGACTCCAGCTCTCCATATCCTAACCATAACCTCAAAGTTCATGTAAGAGATTTTCACAACTGCTCAAGTGAGAGAGAACAAATTTACAGAGGTCAAAAGCATACTTTGGTTCCTATACATAAGACACAATTGTTGAATCCTCAAACTAGGTTAAAACAAAATATCCTCCTTTAAAGTAAATAAAATTCACTGGCTAGCCCAGCCACTGAAATTAATGGACACCTGCTTATTTCAAGTAGGTTAGTAGTAGCAGACTTCCCCTTCCATTATCTAAGCTGCCTTCTACTGCAGTCTGGCTCAGTTCGCAATGGCCCAGATTCTACAAGTACCAAGAATGGGGCTGGCATGATGCAGATGAGAAAATCATGTAACTGCCTATAGCCCTCCTCCCTCTATCCGCCCTCCTTACCCCCACAGAGCAGATCGATCTGTTCTTGTTCCTCTTCATCACTACCACCTTCTTATTTCACAAATACAGAAAAATAACAAAGCTTTGCTTTCACCATAAACACTTTGAGAGACTTTTTAAAAAAAATTGTTCATTGCTTTCCTGGTTGCCAAATAGAAACTGCCATGAACAAATATAATTAGTTCTCTATCTGCTGAGTACAGGCTTTCATTTCTACACAATTGTCACTGTTATTTTGATATTCCATTTAAATGAATCAGATTTGCATATTTAAAGAAACAGCAAGAAAAGGAAATGTTGTATTCTTGTTACTGTATCTGATTCTAGTGTCAGTGTTCTCGGTCCAGCTCAGGGTCTCTCAAATGTAAACCAAATACTGTCTTAAATATGGACTCGCCTAGAGAGGGGAGGCACTTACTAAAAGGTAGATTCATGGGCCACAACTCCTGGCCCAGAATCTCACGGTGAGGACCTCGGGACTCTTTACTGTCAACAAGCATCCTCTGTGATTTCTATAAACTGAAGCCTGAAACACGATTAAGTCAATGAACACTTACCCACTCTTAGAAATAAAACAAAACAAAAGAGAGAAAAAGGAAGGAAAACTAAAGAGATGTCCTCACTAATGAATTAACAAGGAATAATGACATTTCATAGAATTACAGATATACAAAAGAGGCTAACTGGAAAAATTACGCTGAGTTCCTGCTACTCCACAGTGCACCTGTATTTAACCTTGAGTGTAGCCATCACACAGTGTTTTCCATCTTATCATATGCTGTAGTTTGGATCTAAAGTGCCAAAGACCCATGTGTTAGAGGCTTAGTCCCTGGCTTGGAGCTAATGAGAAGTGGTGGAAATTTCATAAGTTGGGCTCAGTGGGAGATACTGACTCCTTTGGGACATTCCTTTAATGGAGATTGTTGGACCATGGTATTACTTTTTTATTTTGTTCCTGGCCATTATGAGAACAGGGTTTTTGTGCTGCCTTGTGCTCCTGTTACAATGTACAGTCTTGCTACAGATCCAAAAGCAATCAGACTGGCAAACTTTGGATTAATAGTTCTAACACTCTAGCAAGTGCAAAGCCATGAGTTTGATCCCCAGCACCCAAAAACAAAAACAACAACAACAAAAAATTTTAAAACTGTGAGCCAAAATGAACTTTTCCTCCTTTTAAGTTGATTATCTCAGATATTGTGTTAGAGTAACAAAATGTTAACATGTTATATTTGATATAGGTACTTTCCTTACTTGGCTATAAGTTACTAGGATGTAGTAATAGTGTCTTCTTTTATCTTCTTAGTCCAAAAGTAGTGTCACTAATACGTACCAAAATGAAATAATCAGAGAATAAATATTTGTCTAGTAAGTAAACTTATTCAGATATAGGAGTTGTCTTGAGAAACCATTAAAGTTGTCAAAAGAACAATAGATCATATTTCACTTAATTTAGCATGCCACTAATTCTAAGACACGACATTATTTTATACACTCCTAACAAAGAAAAACTCTAGAAAGTAAATACGACACTACCATTGATTATAAGACACATTCCACTTTCAAGGGTGATAAAATTCATCATACTTGAAAAATCAGTGAAAGTGTCTTACTGTTAATGAAATAGGCAGTATATTATATAATACCTTGGTAAACACACCTCCACAGGAAATAGTTTTCTTGATTCTATTGTCTGTTCATTCCTGTTTATTACTATTACCATGTAAAGCAGGTAGAGAAGATACTTCACCTCAAGAACCACAGTGTGAGAGTTTCTATAGAAAAACACTTTTCTCACTGAACACTATCCAAAGAACTCACTGTGAAATGTAGGTCTAGACAGGCACTGATTCACTGATCACCCAAGTAGGTCAGTTGTCTCTCTGTCCAGCATACATTTGTTTAGGCCACAGAACTCTTGTCATGATTCTTAAATTGTAGTCAGTGTTAAATGGGAGTAATAAAAGTAGGTGGGTGGGCCACGGATTGAAGCCATCTATTTAAATGAATTTCAAACCTAATTAGATGACTAATTATCCATCAGGTCTTGGTTGGTGTACAACCTGTCATGTATGGTTAATGATGATTTATTCCAAAATCCTTCATTCGGATTGCTTCGTTTGCCATTTTCAACCAGTCCAATCACTAAAAGATAGCTTTCAATCCCAGAATGTTGTCCTTTTTACTCATTCTCTACTAGATTTGCAGAAATATTAAAATATTATAAAGTAAAACCCAGTGTTAGAAAAATGAAAACTAAGAAGATTTGCTGTTTGATGCTCTCCCTGGAGACTTCTATGTGACACAGAATTAGAGCAGTAAATTCTAGGCCACATTTGCCAAACCAAAGTACTACACTAGTAATTATCAATATTTTAACACACAAAAAAAAATATTTTAACACAAAAAGTGCATTGTGTGAGTAAAACCTCTCGCAGGCCTACATAGTATGGTAACATATAAACTCTTCTAATCTAAGTCATTTCCCTAAGTAAACTTTTGGAGGCCTGTGTGGACACAAACAGTAAGAAGTTAAATTTGTTTTTATTCAACTGGCCTGATAAAGAGATAAAATTGTGGTACCAAGGAAATAAAAAGCAGGTAATCCCTCTGTGAGAAAGTTCACGGGAATCAACTATGATCAACAGAGTTTAGGAGTTTGGTCTCTTAAATAGCAGACTTTACAGGGATACACCCAGTCAAAGGGGAAGCAGAGAACTCACAGGAACTCCAGCACTTATGTACTGAGATGCACCTGCCTTCTCAGCTGAAGGTCTGACTGCTTGGGAAAGTAAGGAGAGAATGTGCATCACTTCTTATTCTCCACTGGATCTTCCCACTTTTTCAAAGGCCTACAGTACCACACATTAACCTTTCTTTATCTGCCTCTCTGCCATCTCCAACCATTATTCTGCATTCATGAAATCAATCTCCTTGTTTCATGTAAGTAACTTCAGAAAGAAAACTCATGATCAGAATTGGAGTAACAGCCCACCACGGACCCCTTTTTGTAATCTTAAGCTAGTTCTCCTGATTTCTGAGCCTTGCCACTGTGGTCTGTATTATAAGCGTGATAATGCCTACTTCAGCAATGTCTTGCACACATTAAGGAAGACAGCGTATATGAATATCTAATGGTATATCTGACACATAGATTGACTCCCATTCGACACATATTTAAGAGCCTACTTATTATTCTATGTCACTTGAACTGGTTTAGTATGCAAGTGAACTGCACCTGCCCTTTTATAGCTTAAGCTCTAGCACTGGAACAATTAAATAATTAGTGATAAATCATATTAGTGCTCTAATGACAGGATTACAGTGAGATTTGTGAGACAATTGTACTGGTCCACCAAAAGACTGGACGAATTACTAAACGGCATGTAAAAAGGCCCAGGCAGCTCAGGGGGGAAATTGTTCCAGCAGAGAAAAATCTTGAGGTAGTACTCGTTTCAAAAAGCAACAGAAGCTGTGTTCGTAAAAGATTGGCAGCTTTAAAAACTATATGAGCACAAAGAAAAAGCTAAAATTGCAAATAAGGATTTCATAATGAGTTTGTTTGTTGTTGAGTGGTGGGAAACAAATAAGAGACTTTTAAATCAAAGAGAGGGGCATAAATCAAATTCGAGAGTGATCACTCCTGCTTTAGTTTGGCAAACAGATTGCAAAAGACTACTGAAAGTTTTCCCGGGGAAGGACGGTTGTATCCTCCAGAAGGGATTCGATGGACACATGATGTGCTAGATACAACTGTAGATAGATGCAGAATATGTGAAAGTGACTAAGGGGAGAATAAAAGGATACTTGGTAATTTATTTGATATGCTTGGGGGTGGAAAGGAGGAGGCAGAAAGCAGTTGATAAAAATTAAGAAGTCAAGAACTCGAACTTTGGCAACTGTATAAATGACAGGGGTGGTCACTGGGAAGCTAGAGGAGAAGCAGATTAGGGGAAAGTGAACAGGAGTTTAGTTTTAGTTTTTCTAAGCATTCTTAGAATGTTTCTTCGAAGGGAGGTTAGTTCTTCATAGAGAGACAACCAATTAGCAATTAGACACACAGGGGTGAGGAATGTTTGGGGTTGTGTCATTATTTCTTTCAATTTGCGTTCTTTATTAACTCTGGCTGCATCTTTGCCCAAAATGATCTTTCCAAACTTCTCAGTTCAGCTTACACTTTTTCAAGTCACTGGAATTCAGAACTTGGCCAAGAGCTACCATAAAGGGTAATGAGAGAGATGGATGCTTACCAGCTCCGATCCCAGGACACCTATAATCTTCCTGAAGAATTGTTTTCCTGATCTTAGTATACAAAGGACAGCAAATTACATTTGTTGTATAAAAACCTGCCTTGTTCAATGTGGGCTCCATACGTCTGCTGTTTTGTCACAACATTTTTCTAAGTAAGTCTGAAAAGGCTGTCACAGTGGATTGCCTCAACTAACATGTGGTAGGCTTTCTTCAAATGCAGTCTGAGGGGAAGAAATGAAAAGTAGAGGCTTCTGTGCCACACCTGGAGAGGACACTAGGTTCTCTGTACTCCAATAAAAGTGGTGCAGGTTTGCAGCTCCGCAAGCTCAATGGAATATTCTACAAAGAACTTTTGCACAAATGGAACAGAACAGAAAGAGTATATCAGTACACAATTATAACAGAAACTGGAGCTTTCTTTATTCATTCTGTATCCTGGGAAGCTCTGCTTAGTACTCTGTAGCCATGAACAATTTTTTTGCCAATTACATCAGGCACTCAAGAAAATGTTTTTCGTAAACATCCTTGTAACAGATTTTGCCCTCATGTCTGCCCTGTCCTTTTGGTTTTAATCAATGCTTTGACTATGAAATTAATTTTCTGAGATTTGGTCTACCAGCAGCACTTAGATTCAGAACCAATCTGAGTTCCCTTTCAGAGAAAACACTGTTGTTATGTTTCAGACTCTCTTAATAAAGGACAAAAATAAAATGAAAAATAAATAAATAAACCTCCATAATCTACAATTATTTCATTTCTCTTCCTGTTCGCATGGAATCTTGAATTTGGATGGACTTTTTATGAAAGCTCTACCCCCAATCTTTAGAGCAATTTCTTCATAAATCAAAGCTGCATAACTGTCTAGATCTGAAGTTTATTTACATCAAGTAAACAAACGCAACTTTATTTTTTTTTGTTGCCTCTGTATGAAAATACGATTTAGTGAGACAAGTTCCTTGGGGTTAACATATGTAGAAAATAACTGATGAACTTTTTTAAAATATATTTTTATTAGTGTTTATTAATTTTATAAAATACTGGGTTTCAACGTAGCATTTTAGTGCATGCATATAACATATTTTGATCATGTCCACCTCCGTTGCCCTCTCTCACTCCCCTCTGCCCCTTATTTTCATCCTTTGCCTAACAATCAAACAGATTTTTTTATGCCAATAAACTTCAAGTTGTACTCTGCTCACCTGTATGTATTCATAAGAACTTGCTTTCCTCTTTCTTTAGGACACTATTATCCGAATCATAAGAAAAGCATATAATTTTAACTTGTGCCAAGAACAGAGAATGGAAATTTTAAAATATAATAATAATTTTACATTAGCCACAATAATGGCTACCAGTTACTGAGATTTCCCTGTATAAATAGGATTTTGCTGAGCTATTTTCTAAGTACTTAACATACTTAAAAAAAAATTAGCATAAGCCAAGTGCAGTATCACATTCCTGCAATTCCAGCCCTCTGGGAGGCTGAGGCAAGAGGATCACAAGTCCAAGGCCCATTTGAGTAACTCAGCAATTTAGCAAGAAACATGTCCCCCTCCAAAAAAAATTAAAAAAGATTTGGGGTTGTACCCCTGCACAAGGGTCCTAGGTTCAATCCATGGAAAAAAAATCAGCTCAATAAAAATGCTAAGACATCGATATTTGTTTTGTTTCATCCATCTTCTTTTCATTCTGTTGAAAAGGAAGGGATTGCCATACTAAGTTTATGAGAATGGCTGGTGTATCATCAGTAAGTGCTCACTAGAGAAACGGGTTTAATAAAAGATATACAAATACACAAGAATTCAGAAGATTGGTTTACAATGGCCACCCACAGAATCAGGTGTGGGAGAGTGCAAAGGAGCTGTGTGCTGGACATCTGAAGGATCCAGTTGAAGGCCGGGAGCTTCCTGGCATTTCCTGTGTGAGTCTGTATCAGGTTGCCGAAGGATCTACAATGGAAGGTTGATGGATCAGTGCTGGAGACTGAGGAGTCTGCACTGGAAGCCATGACCTGAGGAATGTGGGCAGCCTCTGAAGCTGAAAACTTAAAAGAAACAGATTCACCCCTAGAGCCTTCTGGATGTGTCAGCCCTGCCGACATCTTGACTTCAGCTCTGTAGGACTCATTGCAAATTTCTGATCTCCATAACTGGAAGATAATAAATCCGTGTTGTATTTAAGCCATTACATTTGGTACATCAGCAATATAAAAATAACACAGCAATGGTGAACATCAATGTTTGCTTCAAAATTTGGTTTTATTTTCCTCCTACATCTTCAATATCCTCTCCAGAGAGTTTTGGCTTTCACACACCTTGGCCTCTGTCCCCAGGGCTTCTCATAGATACTTTCGACGTCTACGTGTGTTCTACTTTCCAAAATTCTATTTAATCTCCAGCATCATATATTATGTTATTTCTTCCTCACCTTACTACTTATTTTCTTCGCAAGGATTCTCAGTCCAATTTTATTTCTTTTTTCTACTTTTTAAAATAGGAACCTCAGCTCTGTCTTCAGTTGTTATTTTACTGATTCCTTCCACACTCTGCTTCTTCTACTCACTTTAATGCATCTTATCTACTAACACTTTTTATTCAATTCAGACTCAGCTTAAATGTCATTTCTTCAGAGACTTTATTCCCCAGATACATTCAGAACTTCATGTCACACAGTCATGTCATAGTTTTTACAGCAGCTGCAATTTCCTAAATACTTGTTAACATCTATCACTTTAGACAGAAAGCTTGTTCAAGGATGGTGCATGTCTTATTTTAACTATGCATGCCTAACATTAGGCCAAAATCTAGCACATAGTATATATTCAGTAAATACCTGTTAACAGAAACCATAACCATTCTTCATCCTAATACTAAAAGGAAAATTTCCCCCAATAATCATAAATAAAAGAGCATAGTATAAAATAATTGTCACAATATATAGAATATTTATAATTGGATTCAAAACATAGTCAACACTATGTGTATGTATGTCAATGTGTTATAATTTAGATCTAAAATATCCCCTAGAAGTCTCATGTGTCCAGAGGTGGACATTTGGGAAGGTGATTCGATTGTGGAGGTAATACACCCATGGATTAATCCATTGATGATTTCATAGCTGAGTCTGCTGCTAGCAGTAGGACCTGATCAGAAGACGTGAGTCACTGAGGGCATGGCCTGGAAGGGGATATTCTTGTTCCTGCTCCTCTTCCCTCTCTGCTTCCTCACTTTTGTGGGTTGAGCAGCTTTTCTCCACCATCCCCTTTCAACATGCTGACTCTGCTTTGCTGCCAGTCAACTGTGGGCTGAGCCCTTTGAAATTATGAACGAAATTAACTCCTCGACCTTATGTAACTGGTGTCAGGTATTTTGTTCCAGTGGTAGGAAAGGGACTAATATGGAGGATGGGCACAGGGAGTTGAGCCATTGCTGTGACAATACTTGATCTTGTAGTTCAGAAGCCTTTGGAACTGGTTTGCATCAGGAGGTTGGAGAAGTTTTAGGAAGTGAGCTAAAGAAGACTTTCTAAGTAGAGGCTGGTGGTCAATTTTGATGGGAGCTAAGAAGACCAGGATACTGTTAAGAATGTGACCAATAAAGGCCAGGTTCATGACCTTTTAGATGGAAATAAGGACACTATTAGAAATTGGGCCATTCATGTTATATTATGGCAAAGAACTTCTGTGCATTTTGTCCATGTCCTGACTTCATGTGAGGCTAAATTTAGAAGTGGCAAACTACCAAGAATGGTGGTGCACTACTGCAATCCTAGCACTCAGGGAGAATGAGGCAGAAGGATCACAAGTTTGAGCCTAATCTGGCTGCATAGTAATTTATTAAGACTCAGTCTCAAAGTTTAAAATGTTTGAAAAATGACTGGGGATGTAGTGCAGTGTGAAGGTCTTGGGTTAAATCTCTGGTATCAAAAAAAAAAAAAGATGGCAACTAATTAATCTGGTGGAGGAAATTTCAAGGTAGTCCAACATTCAGGCTGTGGCACAGATACTGCTGGCTGCTTCTAACTAGATCAAAATGTGAATCAGAAGCAAAACAGCAGAGCCAAAAGATGTGAAATTTTTGCCACTTGGCCAGAAAGGAAGTCCATACAAAGTTGCAGCCAAGGAAAGTGTGGTGGCTGAAAGATTAGCAACATTGAAAAGAAGCCAAGTACTTTGCACTGGGACAATAGGAGAGATGGTTTGAGGACATCACAGGAACTGGGCAGACCCCCCACCCCATCTCAAACTCAAGGGTGTAAAATGGTAAGTTCCTTTGAAAGACCATGTTTTGAGAAGAGACCCCCAGGTTACTCTACTCACTCAGGAACATGTAGGGAAGAATACCCACAAGTTCAGTTATCTAGGCACACAAAGGCTGTTGCAGTCTTTGTCCAAGGGGGCCAGACTACTGCTCTAGCTGGTGGCAGACTTTGGCACCACTCATGTGGTGCTAGTTTTTCAGGCATACAGAATTCATGAGTTGTGGTTGAGGGAGGCTTCCACTAGATTTCAGAAGCAGACTGGGAGTCTAGCCAGAGTGCATCGGAAAGTGTGAAGCGTGAAACTATGAAAATGATGGCATAGGTGTAGTGGAGACCCTAGGAAATCGGTGATGCCAGGAATACGGAATACCTGCTGGTGAAAGTCACAGACAATGAGCACAGCCAACCCAAAAGAGAGGTCATGTGGGCTGCAAAAAGCAAGGCCACAAGGGCAGAGCTGTACAACCCCTTTGGAGTTCACATTTTACCACAACCTGCCCCTGGTACTGAACATTTAGTTTGCCCTAAGGGTTTTGATCTTTCTCCGGTCCAGTTCATTTCTATCAGCCCATTTTTTTTTTTTTTTTTTGCGCTTAGAATAGGAGCATTTATTCTGTGCCATTGTATGTTGGGAGTATTTAACTTTCTATTTTATTTTTATAGAAGCTCACAGCTAACAATTTCCTTGCATCTCAGAGGAGACTTTGAACTTGGACTTTCCAGCAATGCTAGAAATGTTAAGACCTTAGCAACTCATGAAGATTGACTAAATGCATTTCGCATAATGAGATGGACATAAGCCTTTGGTGGTCAGTGGTGGAATATTATCATTTAGACCTAAAATGTGTCCCCAAACTGTCATGTGATCAGAGATTGGGCTTTAGGAAAGTGATTGGATCACAGGAAGCTATAATCATCAGTGGGTTAACCACTGATGAGTTCATTGCTGAACGTGCTCTTTACAAGTTGGAATTTGAAACTGGAATGCTGGTACATGATGACAATCTAAGCACTCTGGGAAGCTGAGGCAGAAGGACTGAAATTTCCAGTCTCACCTAGGCAATTTTTCAAGACTCTGTCTCAAATTTTAAAAAACAAAAGGGGCTGGGGATGCAGTTTATTGTGAAGGCTCTGGGTTCAATCCCCAGTACTGAAGGAAAAAAAGTGCCTAGTTGTAAGAAGTAGGCCATTGAAGGCACAATCTAGAAGAGTGTTTTCTTGTCCTCAGCTCCCCTTCTTCCTTCCTTCCTTCCTTCCTTCTTCTTTCTTTCTTTCTCTCTTTATTTTCTCTTTCTCCTTTTTTTCTCTTCCTCCTTCTCTTCCTCTCTCTCTCTCTCTTTCTCTGCTTTCTGGTTGCCATGAATATTGAACTTTGCTGTGCTGTACATTTCTGCCATGCCAGTTACACCTTGCTAGTACACCATGGACTGAACCCTCTGAAATTGTGAACCAAGTAAACTCTCCCCTCTTTAAGTTATAAATGTTGGGTACTTCGTCCCAGCAGCATGAAGGTGACTAATATACAGTACATGTATATATGTACATATACAGTGAATTTCACAGGGAAGTTCTTTATGATGTTCCACTATAATATCTATTGATATATTAAACCAAGGACCACTAAGTACTATAAAGTCTATATCTGGGCCAATAAAACATGGTAGACTTTATATAACATTGCAGATGTAGTTGAAGCCAAGATTGTCTTCTCATCAGGGTTATCTTCTTTCACATACAACCTAAGAAGTGGCATAGGCCTTGCACTCAGAAAGCCTCACACTCATTTTAATATTCCATTGTTACTTTCAAGAAATTCTGAACAATTATTGGACATGAAGCCCTATATTTTCATTTTGCGTTACAATTTTCAAATTATTCATATTTAGCAATGGATGGATTCATTCTACAACAGTTTTTAAGATCTCATTATGTTGGGTACCACATTTAGGAGTAAAAGCATGAATAAGATGATCTTGAGAAGAAGGCAGAGCAGCAAACAAATACCAAAAAAAAAAAAAAATCCCACAAAATAATATAACCAAATCTATAATAGAGGCCAAATGAAAAGGACTACAGGAACACTAGGGAGAAGTTAAAAATTCTGTCTGAGAAATTTCAGAAAGGCTTCTCAGAGGAGATGACGTTTGACTTGGGTCCTCAGAATGAACATGAATTATCTAGTGGGAAAGGTCATCATGACTGCAGTAATTAAAATTACTTAGTGAACTCCAAAATGGCAAGATAATAAGACTATCAACTGCTTTTCTAGGTGAGCTGTTATCTCACTTGCTCGTTTCATGGCCTCCCAAGAACAAGTCTAAGGATGATTCTGTAACAACCTCATTAGGAAATAAGCACACTGCCCATTTACTTGCAGTTTAAAGTCCTGGAGGGAGATGATGATCATTTAGCATAAAGAGGGTCTGCTGGAGTTATCCAACAAAGGCACTGCGGAAAAACTGGGCATCAGACACTGGATGTGAGAAACATGAGGGTCAGCTTTCTAAGCACCCAAAGAATCTTAGCCAGGACTCTCACTTGGGTCCTGTCCTCTTATGAGATACTTCACCAAGATCATCCCATTGATTCTTTGCCACTCCTTCGGTAACGTCCTCATTTCTCCTTCCCTCATTTTAATCTCAGGGTAGTCTTTCTCTCTGCAACTTTTTCCAGTATTCCTCAAAGGAAAACTGTTCAGTTTTTTCTCAAAGATTATTTGCTTTTTTGGAGAGTGCTAAGGATTGAACTCAGTACCTGTGCTTGCTAGGCAAGCACTCTACCGCTGAGCTAAATCCCCAACCCCAGTTATTGGCTTTTTTCCACATCATTATTTTAAAGGATAGTAAATCCAAGTACAGAATGATAATATTTGTTTTCTGCCTTTTTAGTGCAGTGAGTAAGATGGAAAAGCTCAGAGTTCAGTCTCCATATCAGAATCTGCAGAGGTCCATGGAGCCTGAGGTGCAAGATTCTAACTCACAATGCTTAGGGACAGGCCCAAAGTGTCTCTATGCTTCCACTTCATATCAGTGAATCCCTATGGCTAAGATGAAAATCTGGGTTCCACTTTTTCAAAACTCTTTTGCTTCTCGAGAAAAAAAAATAAAAAGCATGCAGGAAGGGATGGTCATTTCTTACAGACCTAATAGCTTTGGTGCCACCTTCCTGCCCAAAGATGGATCTCAGGGGACCAGAGATGCCTAGAGCCCGTTCAGAGAGATGCATGTGTATGTACCTGAGGAACTACAACAGCCTCAATCAGTGGCAGGACATTCCGTTTCTAAGCCAAGTAAATGTCATCTTCTTGGAGCAAGGGAAAGAGCCCTCCTTTGACTGTCAGACAGCAGAAAGGATGCTACACCCAAACTGTGTACTGTTGGTGGTCATTTTCTTTTACCCAATTTTAAAATATCCAAATTGTAACTGTTCTGGTATCAATGTTATGCTAGTAGCCTCACTTGTATAAGACTGAATTTATTTCTTCCTAATCTGTATATTGATCTGAAGACACATTATTGTAAAAATGCCTTTTCTTCTTCATTTAATCTGTAGATTCAATGCAACCCCAATAAAAATTCAAGCATACTTTGTGCAAATTGACAAGCTGATTCTAAAATTCATAGAAAATAAAAAGGACTATTATAGCCAGAAAACTTGAGGAAGAATAAAGCAAGAGAGAGGACTTACATGCCAGATATCATGACTCCTATAAAACGATACTTCTTAAATTGCAAAACTGATGCAAGAGTGGAAAAAAACAGATCAATGGTATGGGCACAAGAGCCAGGACAAGTCCACATAGGGGCATTACATAGCTGCATTCAAGAGGGTATCTCCCAAATTACCTGCTCCCAATGTCTATCTGTTGAAAAGTGAAATTTAGAGGATCAGAGGAGTTTGTAATCAGTCCTCTTGATATACTGAGATGAGTGGAAAAGTCACTGATTACAAGATACCTGAAAAACACATGCACAGCCAAGTGCAGACTGAAGCAGGAAGAGGAAGTTAGTAGAAGGTCTGTGACAACCTGCTTCTTCCACATACTACCACCAGTCCTGTGGGTGTACTGCCAAGCACTCAGAGGGCCAGGGCTGCTTCAGTCAGCAGGGCGGCAGTCAGGAAAACAGCTAGACACAGAGATGAGAAAAGTGAGGACTGAATAGAGCCCACTGGTATCTATCTTCATCCGCTGCCATATATCTACCTGGGTGATAGCCAATTCTCCCTCCTAAAGCTCTGTGGGTATTCCTCAATTAACCAACCCTACTAGAAAATCACTCAAAGGAAACTCTAGGAAATGTATGTCCTAGCTTAACCAAGTTAACAAAGCACAGTGTAACCAAGTTACCGGGTAATAATCAGTTATCCTGTTTATAACAAATTCCATATTGTGACACAATGTAAGAAGGATAACCTTTTTAATCATAAATCTTTCTTAGTCGATTAGATAGCTAGCTGGAAAAGAATAAATCTCCAGACCTAAGTCATACTGTATAGATAATCAATTTCAGATGAGTTATAAATCTAAATGTAAAAAGTGAATTGATAAATCTTTTAGGATATATGGACCAATATCTTCCTACCCTTGAGGCAGGCATTCATTTCTTAAATATTATGCAAAACGGATTAGTGATAAAAGGTAAAATTTTTGAAAAATTAGGTTATATTAAATTAACAAACCATTGTAAGAGTGAAAAGGCAAGACACAAAATAGAAGAAGAGACATACAAGATATACGTTAAAAGCTCCTGACTAGGATATCTACAGGACTTCTATAAATAAACTAATAATCGAGCAAAACATGAGTAAGCAAGCATGTAACTCCCAGAAAAATGGGCCAAGGATGTGTGTAAGCATGCAGCAAAGGTGTATATGTAAAAGGTCATTATATACTCCTGATTATGCACCCTACATGGGTACCTATATAATACCCACGTTTATTATTTATAAAATTTCAGTTGATGAATTATTCATTTTAATTGTATGAGTTTAATTAAATAATGAGTACTTAACAGGAAAAAGTATCAAAAAATATAGTACTGAAATTTTTATATTTATTGAGTATTTTTAACAAAGCATTCCAAATTTTCAACATCTACTGCTCTTTGGTGTACAAAGTCTAAAAAATAACAATGGAAATAAATTTCTATGTGAACTACAATGAAAATACCAATAGGAATCTACAGAAAAAAAAATAATCTTTAATTATCACACCTAAGGCTGTCTCCACACATGATAGCAGCATGTTCCGTAAACATGTCTCGCTTACACTGTCAGCACATGTGTTTTGTCTTCCTGCCATTTTGTAGCACATAGTTGACATCTCACTCATCTTGCTGCTTATTACATTATGCAATGTGTGGTGAACAGGAACATAAAATATCAGTAAAATAAATTACTAAATTTTGTATATGTATTGCACATCAACACTTTTACATCAGCTGTGTACTTGCTTACAAAACCTAAAAGATAACATCAGAAATCAATTCCTGTGTGAACTATAATGTAAATACAAACAAAAGTCTACCACAGAAATAATCTTTGCTTCGACTGTCACCCCCAAGGCAGTCTTCACACGTGAATACTGTATGTTCCATGTGCACATCTTGCTTACTCTTATAGCACATATATTTTGTTTTCCTGTTCTTTTTGGTAGGGCACAATTGACACCTTTTTGTTTTTCCTGTTGTTGTAGTGGGTCTTTGTGATGCTGGGCCTGCCTCTTTAACCGTCAGCTCACCAGTGTGCTCTACCACTTTTTTATGTCGTTTTCTTTACACTTATTTTCTTTGTAAACTATCAAACTGTTCACCTCACACATGTTTAGGATCGAGTAAAGCACAACCATTAGCCAAAACTTTGTGTTTTGAGTGACATCATAGTTGTTGCATAATTCATCAACAACATCTATTCCACCTTTGTTTTGTTGTACAAAATTACCATTTCTGGCTTCAGTTTTGTAGAGGTTTCCCTGTCAATATTTCCATCATGGTGCAGTGTTGACATGTTGACATCAGAAGTACCAGTTTGTTTTCCTCTGCCATATATAAGATAATTTTATTTTTCTGAAAACCAAAGATTGTACTGTACAATTCTGTTTTGAAATTGCAAACAATTCATTTTGAATTTCAGCTTTATTCTTGCATACAGTTCCTACACTGGTCAATTTGTGCTCTATTAGTAAATGTAACATCAATTGGAAACTGGTAAACCAATTGTCAAATGTCACACTCCAATTAGTTTCAGAGATGAGAGCAAGAAATCTTTTCACAATATCATTCATTCTATTACTATACTAATAAAGGCCTAGTGGCAGAGTTCCAGGATAAACTTCTAAACTGAAAACATAATGTCTTTGTACCATTCAAGGGCATAAATTTTTCTGCCATATTTTTTTTAACAAGAACATGTATTGGTACATTGTATACATAATGTTCACATTCATCATGGTTATTCTGTACCTGTTCATGATGTATCTTGGTTCCCCCCCTTTTCCCCACCCCTCCCTTCTGTTCCCCCCTTCCCTATTTACAGCAGGTTTTGTTATATTTTCCCATTTTTTCCCTTTCCTCCTTCTTTCCTTTTTCCCTTCTTTCTTTTCCCCCTTCTCCCTTTCTAGTTCTCCTCTCTTTTCAATATTATCTTCATTTTATATAATATCTATTACACCCCTCTGACCTTATTTACCCTTATGTTTATTCGTATCAGAGAAACAATTCAATGCATACTCATGAGTGTAAAGCTTTTGCACAGCAAAAGAAATCACCAATAGAGCGAGGCAAAAACCCACAGACTGGGAAAAAATTATTGCCAACTGTCCCTCAGGCAAAGGTCTAACATCTAGAATATACAAAGAACTAAAAAACATCAAACCTCCCAAATTCAAAGACCCAATCCAAAAATGGGTATCTGAAATGAATAAACATTTCTCAGATGAAGAAATAAAAATGGAAAATAAATACATGAAAAAGTGTTCAATGTCACTAGTCATTCGAGAGATGCAAATCAAAACAACAAGATTCCATCTCACTCCAGAAAGAACAGTGATTATCAAAAAATCAACCAGTAACAAATGCTGGCAGGGCTGTGGGGAAAAGGAACCCTCCTCCACTGTTGGTGGGCATGTAGACTGGTCCAGCCACTGTGGAGATCAGTATGGAGATTTCTGCCGTATTTTGAAGGTTTTTTTTGACATATACAGCCTAAAGCTACAGCAGCCATGAAATGCTGCCAGGTGTTCATCAATAGTCACATATTCAGTGTGAATTTCTTGACAATTACCCACAAATTATTCAGTGAGCAGATAGCAACTAGATTATCAGTTCTTTTTCTTTCTTGGTGGGTGCTTTAATCATCAGGCAATTTTGAAGGAAACCAAATCACTTCAGTGTCATTATTATTCCACAAACCTGAAGCCAACACTCATAAATCATTCACATCTATAAGTGTTTTATATTCTTGTGATTTTAGCAAGATAAAGCCATGCGAAAAGAACAGCAAACTTAGGAATGCTTTCACTCAGTTCATGAAGTGTCATAACATATTTTACCAAGTCATAATAATGAAATGTCATAATAAACATATTTTACCAAGTAGGTAAACACAAAGACTGCTTCCTGTATCCCCCAGCGCAGCTACTGAGATGCTCAGCTGACTACTAAGTTCAAATTTACAGTAGAAAAATAAGCAATGAACTTTTTGTTCCCACTATTGTATGTGATGTTTTTTTTATTCCCACTGTTATGCTCTGAGGGTTTTAATATATAGTTTTGTAACAAATTGCACCAAAATAGCAGCTTGAAATAACATACATTGAGAACACATATATTTACTCTGAGGCCTTTCTTAATTGCTGTGGGTCAGGAGGGCCTATTGCTGAGTCCTCTGACTCTGAGTTCTCACAAGACTGCAGCTGTCTTGCGGATCTGCTTTGGATCTCCCTCAGTGGTTTCTGGAAGGATTGACTTCCTCACTGGCTACTGGGCTGGAGGCCTCCGCTGCTCAGTTCATTTCCACAGCACCTTCTCCGTACAGCAGGTACAAAAAATCAGAGCAAGCAAGCAAAATGGCAAGAGCATCACCAAGAAAGAAAACAGGCTTTACCTCCCATCACTTCCCGCCACAGACAAGGGAGGGCCGCACATCACACAAAGACGTGGCTACCAGGACAACTAGCGTTCACAAAGACTGCCGAGATACTATAAGTCATTCTGTCATTCCGGAAAGTGAATTGACAGAATTTATTAAATATGTACATAACTTCTGACTCAGCAGTTCCGCTTCTTTGCAGATGCCCAAACAAAATACAGTGGCACCTTGGTTCACGGATGCTTTTGTTTGCAAACAATTTGGTTTGCAAACAGAAGCATTTGGCAAAATTTTGTTTTTGTTTTCTAACTCTGCATCTGGTGGTGAAGATAAATGTGGCCATCTTTCCCACACAAACACTAATGTGGTCATCTTTTTCCAAAATCACACAACAAATTAAGTTCATGAACCTAGGTACCACTGTATATATACATGTGGTTATACCAAAGAAATGCGGAGGGAAATAATTTATAACCCACACTGCCCTTGATAGTCAAGACAACCTAAATGTCAGTGATTAAGAAAATATATAAACGAATTGTGGCATAACTGTACACTAAAAGTTGGTACAAATATGAAAATATGAGAAAATATGAGAAAATTATGATTACATTCAATTATACAGAATGTCTCAAATATAATTTAAGTGAAATAATAAATTCAAGAGGACACAGTGCGTACTTCCATTTATATAAAATTCAAGCACAGGTCAAATTACTCGATGGTGTTAAAAGTCAGCAGAGAGGCTGTTCTTCAAGTAAAGGCTAAAAAGAGACATGAGGGAAATTGTAAGGCATTGCTTAAAATCCTTCAATTACTTCCCCTCTCATTTAGAACTCTACAAATTGTACGGCCCTATGTGATTTGTCCACTGAACATCTCTCTGTCCTAACCTACTATTTATTTCCTTCCTCCCTAAGTACTCTGGGTCCCTTGAAATCTCCAACTATGCTTCCACTTTAAGCCATTTATTTCTCTGGCTGCTGCACCTATAACCTTCTTCCCCACAGATTCCAGAATGTCTTTCATCTTCATCTGCCTCAGACTTTGTTCAAATGTGAATGCACCAGAGAGTCCCCTTACCACTCTATATAAAATTGTCTTTAAACTACTTTATTAATATCTGAAAAACAAATTTATTTAATGTCTCTTCTCCTCCACTAGAGAATAAACTTTACACTTTGTTTTCTTTATTGTTGTTTCTATGGAATCTAGAATAAAGCCTTAAATATAATAGCTACTCTTTAAATATTTGTTAAATGAATAAGAAGACCAAAAAGTCTCAGTAAGGATCTAACAAAGAATGAAGAAACTGAACTAGGATACAGAAACTGAGCTAGGGTGGATACAGAGTACAGTAGTAGCAGGGAAAGTCACTTGTCACAGAGAAGCTGCCTATTAGAGAAGTGAAAGGCATTAGTAATCCATGATCAGTATTTTAAGACCAAGAGCTATGGAGAAAGTTAATATAGGTTAATATCCATCTGATGCAAGTGTTGTCAGCTAGCCCATGAATTCATTCTGAAGAAGATGGAACGAGGAATAAATAGCAGTACTGTCGACTGGCAGTAGTTCTCCCCATCGGATATTAACCTGAGTCTTGATTTAGAGTAGTCCTAGATGAAAAGAGAAGACACTAATCAAGCTGGCAGAGTGCTTCCTGTGTCAACAGGGTACATTCCCTCTGATAGATGCCTAATGGAAAGCCTCATAGACAACTAAAAAAATTTATGTAAACAGAGAGCAATGAAATTATCTACACAATCAGACTTTCAAGGAGCATGTAGTACATCAAACAAATTGCTTGATTGATTTTTGAAGTCATTAGGGTAAACTGCTGTTTGTTCATAACTACTGTTAAGATTATTGCTTTGGTAGATGAATTTATCTACTGCAAGTGGAAGCCTTTAATAAGTTGTCACAATGTTGGTCACTAATAGAAATGATATGACATATGCTGCCAAAGAGTGCTTAGTTCATTTTTTTTATTCTGCATCTCTACTCATCTTAGGTTATTTGCCTCGTAGGTTTTTCAAATATACATAAGAAGTTCAAGTCTCATATTAGTAGTCTTCTTTTATCTTTTCTCTTATTTGTTCTCTGTGTAAGTTTTTATATTCCTCATTATCTCTCTTTATTAATGATCATTTAAAATATTAAATTGAAATGTGTTTTGTTTTGATTTGTCAGCTCCTGAAAGAATGGTGAATCCAATGTGATTTTAAGTCAATATTTAGCAAGTACACATGCTGTAATAACAAGATTCTATTCAATTTAGTTATTAGCACTTTATGAGAGCATCTGTCTTCTAATTGCATTTTTAATGGTAGTAGGTCATGCATTTCATCACCTAAGGAAACCTGAGATGGTGTAAACAGATATATAGTGAATGGAACACATCAAGATTATTAGCTAAGTATAAATATACTCATAAAACCAGAAGGAAATGGCACTTCAAATATGACCTTCAAATTTTCTCTCAGGAAATCAGAATACATATTTAGGTTTGAAAATGTCATGTTTGTCTGTAATCTGGCAATTTAGATATATTTTAAGAAGACCCTAAATACAAGTTTATTTAACATAGTCTTATATTTACAAATAAAAAGGATGATATTAAATATTTGCTTTCTTGCTAATTTATTAAATTTAAATATATCTGAATATCATGAATATATAAAATACATATTCAATATATAAAATAGGGCATATAATAATCTTTAGGAAAAAATAAGTGATTGAACTGCTATATAAGCACCATGAAAAAAGTAATATTTGTCTTGCTTATTTTCCCTGCTCCAAAACATTGAACCTCTAAGACTACTAATGTAGCATGATAAGTATATGCAATAATAACTAATATGTAAATAATAAGTAATCTGAAGTTTCATTACTAAATACATTTCAGTTTTGGGCCAGCAATTCTCCAAGATAGGGAAAATTTTTCCATAAAATTAAAACAGTATACTTTCACTGTATACCTTTTCTTAAAATGAACAAAGAAGCAAATTCTTTTTTTATATTTCCAAATTTCTGTACTTTTAAAACTTACTCATTATCTTATTTATTGTGAATCGAGTACATGCATCATTTAGAATTTATTTCTTACACCTGCCTGTTCCTGATGACCCACAGACCCTCAAGTTGCACAGAAACTACCCTGAGAATGACTTCATTTTAGACAAATAACACACTTTTCTCTGAAGTACCCTTTGTGTTCAAATTTCTATCTTCTTTTCCTTGCCCCCATCTCTCCATTTAACACCCATGTTTGCCTTCCACGATTCCAGCTCAGAAAATAAAGGCGGCGGTCTACTTATGCTGGTATGCTAAGGAATGAATAAGTCCACTTTTGGGCCCCTTCTCATTCCCTGTGTGTTTTCTACTTTGAAACTAGAGTTCAGTCAAACACTCTGCAATCTGGTGGGCTTGCCAACAGAGTGAAAAGAGACAAGCAAGAGAATTTTAAGTGAACATGGCTCCTGGCACAAGGAAATCATTTGATATGTGTTATGTTTCTTCATTTCGGTTACTGGTTGAAGACAGTTCTGGAAACATGTAATCTCCGTATAGGCCAAATGTGTTTCCACAGCCAGAAAGAAGCCTCCAGAAATACGGTGACAGGTGTTACTAAGGGGAAGTCTTCGACGAGTACAGTTTAGGACCATGGGAACAGGACAGCAGGAAAACAAACACTATCGGCTACTAAGGAGAAGAGTGGCAGTAATTATGAAAATTCTTACTATTATCATCTCCCATCCTGAAATATTCACAGCAAGAATGAATCATAGTTAACCTGAGTCATTAATATTATTCCAATGAATGATCATCATCGTCATCCAAAAATATGTACTCATTCTCCTGGGTAAGTCCCTGGATATAAGAACATGAAAGAAGACAGTTGTTATGGTTTATGTCTAGATGTCCCCCCAAAAACTCATGCAGTCATAGGTGGGGCTTTTTCATAGGTGACTTGAGTGTGTGATTACTAAATTAGTCCACTGATTGTTCTGGCATAGTTCTGCTGGGATCAAGGATGTGATGCTGGGATTAAGGGTAGGAGCCTGAATAAAATGTAAGGGACAGAAAGAGGTTGTTTATCCTTTGTTTGCTTTGCTGCCTTCTGCCTGCCATGAACAGTTTCTCCTCTGGGACCGATATCTGTCTGCCATGCCACCCTGCCGTGGAGCCAGCCAATTATGGACTGAAACCTCTAAACTGTGAGCTACATTAATTTGTCCTCCCTCAACTTGTGGGTATCGGTTATTTTGTCTCAGCAACAAGAAAAGTAATTAGAACAACAGTTCATCAAAGAATTTATAAGTTAGGTAAGGGGGAAATAATCACAAAATGGTAAATAAATATTAGTATAAGATAATATATATTATATAGCCTAGTTATTATCCATTCATAGATTATTTTTTGTAGTGCTGGGGATCGAACTCTGGGCCTTCACGCTGACCTACATCTCCTACCGCTTTTTCAATTTGTGACCGGTTCTCACCTCTTTACCAAGTAGCATGGCTTGGGTTTGAACCCCTGATCCTCCTGCCAAGCTTCCCAGAGTGCTTCCATTACAGATGTGCACCGCCACGCCCAGCTCTTTCTTAAAATTTTAGCAACACTAAGGAATAGTGATCCTTCTTGCCACCCCCAGTACTGAGTCACAGAGAGGTGAAATGGGTAGCCAAGTGTTGCATGATTTAAAGCTGGCACAAAAACTCCTGAGATTGACAATAAGGGCCTGAAGTAATTAAAGAAAGTAACTTGGTCAATATGACGCCAAGACAGGAAGAGAGGTCAAAATTTTCCTTTAAATAGACCCACTGTTTTATGTTGTAATATCCTAAATCAATGACAGTGGAAGGGTCTTTGTTTATTTTGCCAGAACAATCTCTGCTGAGTCCAAATGAGTCTTGTTTCGTTGTTCTCAGGTTTTATAACCATGAGCAGGAGGAAATCAGGAGCCTGTTTTGAACATGCTGTGACCCAGTTTACTGGTGAGAACATTCTGCCATTATGTAAGGACACTGAAATGATCTGCCTCTTGCTACTTAGTTTTCATGTATGAAGTAAACACTAAGAAAGTTACTCAGGGTACCTCTTTGAATACATTCATGAAAGACCAATACTACTACCACTAATAATAATAATAATAAACACCTTTTAATGAGAATGGTATTTATCTCTTTAGAAGGACCAACAGGAACTAAGGCGACTTTCATTCATTAAAATTCAGTGACAAAGTCTGCACACTCCCAGCATGGGTAGAGTAGCATGCAGAAGTTAGGGAAATAAAGAGAAGAAAAAAAAAAAAAAAACTTAGAAAAACATGAGGAAACTAAAACTATTCAGTATGCTTTCCTAAAGAATAAATCTTCTCGGGTAAATATGATGGACATTTAAAAAGATAATATAAGTCCAGTAAAATATATTAGTAGGGATTAGCAAATCTCAAGCATATTTGACATTTGCACCACAAGGAATCTTTCTGTATACAGAAACACAATGGAGATGGGAGTAAAGAAAAAGAAGCATTAGCAATAAATAATCGATTATCTTACTGAAAGTATGTTTTATTCCTTTAATTCAATGAACTGCTTGGTTTGTAGCTAGTGGCCAATACATATTTGTTGTAGGAAATGGGAAAAAATGAAGAAAATTGTCTTTCGGACACAGAATAGAAAATAATGCGACAAAAAAAGAGAAAGACTATCAGAAATTTACAGGAAGAACTAATGCATTAATACATGAAATTCTGAATTAGGGTTGTGAGTTTTAAGAAATTAGCGGGGCAAAGGGTTGGAAAATAGAGTATTCACTCAAATTTATAATAAAGATGAATAGAACTTTACTTTTGTAGGTCACAGACAGGAAATTAATTTATGAATTTCACTTGAGAATTTTCTTTTTTAATTATACAAAAAAATCATATACTGTGTCTTAGTTACTTTTCTCTCGTTGCTGGGACGAAATACCCAACATCCAAAGTTAGGGGAATAAAGGTTTATTTAGCTCACAGTTTGTAGAGGTTTCAGTCTACAGTCAGCTGGGTCCGAGGCAGGGCAGCATGGCAGACAGGCAGAAGGCAGCAAAGTAAGCAAGGGATGCAAGCAAGGGGACTAACCAGCTTCTTCCTGTATTTTATATTTTATCCAAACTACCTGTCTTTAGGGTGGGTAGCACTCCCACCCTTAATCCTAATACCCTTAATCCTAGAGTCACATCCTTGATCCCAGTAGAATCATGCCAAACCAATCAGTGGACTAATTTAGTAATCACACACTCTAGATCCAGCTACCTTTTACCACATGAGGCTGTGGGGGGACATCTAGACACAAACCCTAACATACTGTGAAGCTTAACCAGTCTTATCAATCTTTAGCTATATTTCAATTAAATAGCAAGAGGAGTTGTATAAGAAACCCAGTCAGAAATGAAAATGAGCTTTTAAGAAATTTACATCGAATTTTAAAAAATTTTAAATAGAATTTTCAAAAAGAAAGAAAGAAAAGACAGTATTAATTCTTTTACTGTTTTGCTGTCAACTTATCTTGAACTTCACACCCAGCTCATTAATTATGAAGAAACCTCATAATTATGTAGGGCCCCAATTTTAGCTGTGGGTTTCTGTTTGCGCATCAATTTTTCCATCTCTCTATATCTTGAAATAAAAAGCATACTTTTTTCAAGGAATCTTTTCAAATCCTTATAAATGGGAGCACCATTTACTCTCCCAGCTTCTCTGTGTGGGAAAATGTTCATGGCCTAAACCAAGTCTATAAGATGGAGGAAACTTGGAATTAACCTGATACAAAAGGTGCTCAATCAATATTGGTTAAAGAAATGTTGAATAAATGGATGAATAGACATATAGGATACGTTAGCCTGATCTATTTCCTGTATGAGAGTGTAACCCTAGCTTTAGTCCTTATTAGCTCTCTGTAGGAAACTCATCATCAGTCAATGATAATGATGCCAAGACACAAAAAAAGCAGAGACATGCATAACTCAGGATGAAAAAGAATCCTCATGAAACCCTCCTGAAAATTCTGTTTTTATGAACTGATAAGTATCTGTTTAAATAAAGCTGACCCTGAGTTTCTACCCCTGGTTCAAGGAAGCTTGCAACACACAAAATAATCTTTCATAAAGCTTTGACAGACCCCCTAGACTACCTGAGACTGTCTAGCAGAAACAGGGTTGATCAAATAAGGAATAATTATAAATTTAAATAAAATATATATCATTGCAGATGTAAATAAAATCAAAACTGCTGTTGAAATAAGCAGAAAATTTTGCTCACAGTGCATTTTTCAATCCATTGTTGCTTCCACATTAAACCTAAAATTTTTACTTTAAGAAAAAATGGATAATATTAAATTCATATAGAGTGTACATCCTACATAATATAGAAGACTCTAAAAAGCTTGATATTCTCAAAAAAAAATAAAAACTCGATATTTATTATTTTCTTTTCATGATTGAAGACTTTTATATAGTATTAAAAAACATTAAAAACATTTATAATTTATTGATAACTTCCTCTTGCATTTCCTTTTTTATTGCTTTGTGAGCTAGTTTGAATTACTACCAACTGATGAGTTTCATCTTATGGATATTAAGTATTGGAATCATAAGCTCGGAGTCCTTCTAAGCCACAAAAGAAATTTTACTTGGTGCTGAGCTAAAGAGTATGTTAAATGATAACTCTGGTGAAACTAATTTTCCTTCAGCCTTTGAGAATAAAGCCACTGCTGTAAACTCTGCCTCAAAGTATAGAACATGAATGGGGAGAAAACACCCCAACTGTAATTTAACATGCATCCAACAAATACATGTGGATTTCTCAATAGAAATATTGTTCTAAGTATTAGAGCTAAAGCCATAAAAAGAGTGGAAAGGATCCTGACATTATGATCTTAATATTCTAATGGGAGACAGAGATAAAGTAAAGTAATTAAATAATTTTGATAGAGATAACAAGCATGCAGAACATTTGAAAAATACTACATTGGAGAATAACCAAGTCAAGGAAAGACTCTCTGGGAGATCAGAATGGAGGTGAGCCAGTGTAAGAAGACCTAGAGATGAGAAATCGGAGGACCAAGAACAGGATGGCAAGCACTCTGAAGAAGCAGTATGTTTGAAATGCATGGAAAGCAAATGGATACTTAATGTGGAGGAAGGAGTGTGTTAAGTAATAAGGTCAGAGGTCTCCAGGGCCACTGTTAAGGTTGGGAAGCCACTGAAGAGTTTTAGGTAAGGAATGACATTTGATTTCTTTTCGACAAAGACACTCTGGATCTGATAGGACTGTCTGTAGGACTCAAGGTTATCACTGGGGAATCAGTATGAGGCTAGAGAAGGAATAGAGTAGAGTGGAGAGAGAGTAGGGTAGGAGTACTCCAGTATGACTACAGTAGTAGTGCAGAGGAAACACAATGGTAAGTTAGGCTAAGAAGCTGACATGAAGAGCAGTAGAATAATCTGGGATCTCTTTGGAAGTAAAGACCACACAACTTCCAAGAGGCAGGCAAAGCAGGAGAAGGAATTGACAACATAACTTCAGCTGATAATGAGCCTTCAGAATGTGCTAGGATGGTTTTATTGAGTCCAGCTAACATGGTGCACTTACCAACTTTCTGAGTTTAACTTGTTAAATTTATTCTAACTTTCAGAACATTCAATGTCATAAAGTACAAATCACTAATCCAATCAACCTGACTAAGAAGGCAATTTATGACATAATGACCTTAAAAGAGTGTCTTAATAGGGAGAAGATGATAGTGTGAATGTTAAAAGTTTTAGGCTTTTAACTTGGCAAATGTATATAACCTGATACAGAAACTCCTGGATTCCTTTAGACTTCTCTGTACCACGTAATATGACCTTTAATTATTACCTTTTGGTTTTGTATAGACTGTGTACCTTATTAAATCTTAACCATACTTTTTATATCATTTTCATCATTTAACACATTTTCTTTCTCAGAATTATGACTCAGGAAATATTTCTTAAGGTGCAAGTCAAATTTTCTTGGGCAAATATCTCCATCATTTTCACCTTTTCACAAATGGAAAAAGTCTCCTCTGATGCCTCCACTCCTGCCAGAGTACTTCACCCTCACTGATCTCTTTGATCTGCTCTTGACTCTCTGCGAGCATTGTAATTGGCAGTCGCAATGACTAGGAAATCAGTTCTTCTACCACTAGCAAGACTTTGTGTTCCAGAATCTACATGTTAAAATCTCAACTAACGAAGAGAACCTTAATAGTTTACCCCTTCAAGAAAACACTGAAATCCTTTCAAAGATCTTGAAAATTTTATTATCCTGAACAAATTCAATAATCTATCTAATAAACGCTTAATGTTTTACTAAGCAACAATTGTGACCAGAATTGCACTTCAAATACTGTATTTCAAATTCAATATTTCAATAATATTCCTTTAAACTAGCCTGAAGTTCACCAATAAAAGACAGCATTCACTTTCTTTCTGCAGCTGACCATTCAACATCTCATTTTCCCTGTCTAAGTACATAAAATACCACCATTCCTGTAGACCACAAGATAAATCTCTGACAGGATAGCCTGTATTAGTCAATGTTTACTAGAAAAATAGATTTGATTCAAGGTATACAAATACATAAGAATTTACAAGATCGGCTTACAGTGGCTACCCACAGAGTCAAGTGTGGAACAGTACAAAAGGGCCATCTGTGCACAGAGATCTGAAGAATCCCATCAAAGGCCTGGAGCGCACTGTAGTGTTCCCTCCAAGTCTGTACCAGTAGGCTGAAGTGTCTGTGCTGGAGGCCAAAGAATCTGTGCTGGAAGCCAGGAGACAATGTCCAAGGCGAAGGTGAAGATTGCAGTTTCCCTGAAGAAATAGAGATGAGTCTCCCTTCTCTGTTTCCCCTTTATTGCAGTCATAGGACAAGCCTACCCAGGGCGGGTCTTCTATTTCCAGTAAATCCCTTTGGTCACACCCAGAACTATGCTGATCCAGTTCAGTTGGTTGTTTCTTACTCAAATTGACACCATCAGTTAGCTATCATATCTATTACACACAAGTGTAAAAGATAATTTTGGATTTTGAGGTGTTTAAGAAACAGTGTGTTGTTTCCCAGCACATGGGTGGTGAGGACCCCCCTTCTTCCTTCCTCCAGTGACCTTCTCTTAAGAACAAAATCTTCATTTTACATTTTGAAGCTATTGTCTTTTTTTTTCCTCACGATATTTCATCTCCTCTACTAAACTATAAGCTCCTAGACCAGTAATAAAAACCAGTACCATGATGTGTTTATCAAATATTTGTTTAATAAACTATTGCATATATTAATTAATAAAAATAAATCCACAGATGAAGAAAAAATGAATAGCTGGTGTGATGACTAACATTTAATTTTGAGGGCAGTCTCATTTGGGCTTTTTAAAAATTTTCAATCCAGTCAGAATCGCATTAGAAAGCCTCTTTTATGCAAACACTCCAGGGCAATTGTGCAAAGTCCCTTTGAAAGTAAATGACATCAAATATTAAAATAAGCCAAGAGAACTAAGCCTATAGTCTATCTCAGATAAAAAGAGCATTTTCTCCATGAGCCAAGAAAACATAAAGGATTTTAAAAGCCCCGCCTAAAGATCAGACCAAGGAATGTGAGTACCAAGTGCATGTCAGTAATCCCAGCACTCTGAGAGGCTGAGGCAGGAGGATCACAAGTTCAAGCACAGATCTGGCAATTTAGAAATTTAACAAGACTCTCACGAAATAAAAAAATAAAAAGAGGACTGTGGAAGTAGCTCAGTGTGGAGGCACTGGGTTCAACCTTAGTACACAAAATTGAATGAAGGAATAAAAATAAAGACAAGCAGAATGAGTGGAACACAGTGATAAAACTTCTGAAATGATGAACAAAGAAAGTGGAAAATCCTGTTATTTTTCCTTTAATACAGAATAGAATACACAATATAGAATGCATTCTATAATACATAAATGTTGTATAATCTTAGAGGAAAAATTGTTAAAGATTTAATGCTAGTTATCCTACAATCCCACTGGAACCTATAACAACTAAAGCAATCCATGATCTAGAAAGTCCTCATATGTTTTGAACAAAGAAAAAAAGACACTTTGACCTGATACTGCCCCAGCAAGCCTGGTTGAGAATAGAAAAAAAGACTTCCACAAATTTCATCTTCATTGAAACTTTTCATTATGAAATATATTTTATTGGATCAGAAAACTAAACAATAAAAAGATAGCCAACTGATCATTACAAAAGCTATACTTCCTGGTTCCTCCTACACAGCATCTTCCTCCTAAGCAAAATGAGGGTTCACACGGTCCTAGGACTGGGTCTTAGACTATACTTGGTAGTAAAAACAGTTTTGCATTGAGTCAGAGAGCTGGATTTTAATTCTAGCCCTCCAATTCATTGCCCAGTTGATTTGAGCTAAATAACTCACTTCCTGGATCTCAGTTTACTCACATGGAATAAAAATGCCACTAATAATCAGTTTCACATAACTGTATAAATATACGTATAAGTCGAATAATCTACAACCTGACAGTATATTGAGATAAACCTCCTGTAACTCAAACTTCCTCCCTACATATTTAGATAAATTTTGACATTAGAGAAATAAAGGAGCATTGTGTATATGATTAGTTATAAACTTTTAAATTATGGGAAACATAAGTCATTTACTAATAAGTAATGTGATATAACTAACTGGTATCCCATATTCCCTAGTAGATCTACTGGAGCCCCTCCTCTGGCAGAAGCCCCAAGTAAAGAATGGACCTCACCCTGGAGGAAGGAAAATTGTGAGATTGATATTACAATCAATCTGAGGAAAAAGTATCAAAAATCTAGCAGGATGCTAAGCTGTGTCTAAAATTGTTCTTCCACCTGGTCACTACAGGTTGTGTGATACTAAGGAGTAGTGACAACAGTTAGTTCCATTAGCACCTTCTGGCCACTAGGGGAGCTGGCAAGCACTGCTTTGGGAAAGACGTTTCTTGTTCCAAAGCCAAGTGGGGACTAACTGAAAAGCAACAATTATTTTGATTTTATGAAACCCCAGAAAGTCTTGCTATCAAATTATTCCTCTGTAATATAGAAAGACAAGTAAAGTGGTTTTGTATTCCTCAAAAAGAAAAATAAAACACAAATTCAATAATTAAAAAAGCACATATTCTGACCATAGTTTCCTTTTACCTCTATCCACTAATCAATTAAAGTTGTGAGAAAAAGTACCCTAGTAAGATATCTTTGGATAATACCCACATTCACTTGTTTTTAAATGTGATATTGTGTAATTTTTTATTCTCATGTGGGCCAAAGACTTATGTATGCCTGTACTCTTAGCTCTAATAGTGGGACAAAACAAGCATAGCACAGAAGCTAGACAAAGCGGCACTGCCCTCCCATCTATCAGTCTATCTATCTATCCATCTATCTATCTATCTATCTATCTATCTATCTATCTATCTGTAGATATTGAAGAACAAGCCATATTTGTTAAACTCTCTCCTTCCCAAACCCAACTGCCTGCTTCTACCTATAATGAGTTACTACTGTGAATGTTGTTGTTTATCACTTCTTTGCTTTTTTAAAAATAATTTGCACCACATGTATGTGTGCTTAACAAGATATACGTTTTTGTTGTTGTTGTTTGGTTGGTGGGTTTCGTTTATTTTTTGAGACAGGGTCTTGCTATGTTGTTTGGGCTGGCCTTGAACTCACTATGTAGCCCAGGCTGGCCTCCAATTTACAATGATGCTCCTGTCTCAGCCTCCCAAGTGCCGAGATTACAGGTGTGCACCACCACACCCATCAAGAAATATCTTTTAAATCTCTCGTTCTGGAGTTGTATTAAAATTGTATCATCCTGTATAATTTTTGGGGTTTTTTTCATCCTGTATGATTTTTGTGTGATTTTTTTCTATCAATAATATTCCTAGGTAAATGGATGCATCTTGAGACCATACTTTTAAGTGAAATAAATTGGACACACATGTTTAAATACCGCATAGTTTCTCTGGTGTGAGAAACGGAAGTGTAAATAAAGACTAAAATGCCTTATATTGAGAAAGGGAAGGAAATGTCCAAATGGGAAAGGGACCAAGGGAGGGGGAAAGGAATAGAGGGACAAGAGAAATATGAAATGGAAAGAAAAAATGGAAACAAAGCTTTTGTAAATAGGAGGGGGTGAGGGGAGGGGAATGGGAAAAAAAGAAGCAACAATAGACGTAATGTACAGGTACAAATCCCCTATGATGAATGTTATCACTATGTACATCTAAAATGTACCATTAAAATAAAAAAATTTTAAAAAATTAAAAAATAATATGTTTGTAAGATTAATCCCCTTTTTTCCATATGTTATTTATTCTTACTAAAGAATAACATCCCATGATGGATTATACCACATTATATTTAATCAATACCTTCTCATTGGAAATTTGACATAAATCCACTTTTTCGCCTATAATAAGTAACTACAAACATTCTTGCTTATGCCCTTTAAAGGATAAAACAAGAGTTATCTTAAGTAAAAGATAAAACTAGAGTTTCCTAAGAAACAAGAGTCTCTTAGCTGGGTCAGAAGTTGCATGCATCTTCAAGTTTCAGGATAACACTAAATTTGTTCCACAGTGTGGTTCCATCTTATACTATCAATAACAATGTGTGAGGGGCGAGAGTTCTCATCGCTCTGCATCCTCACCACAACTGACACTGTCTAACTCCACAGTTTTCAAAATTCAGTGATTGTAAATAGTTCCCTGATGACCTCATAATTTGTATGAGGCTGCATTATTGTCAAACATTTATTACCATCTTTAATCCTTCCTCCTCAAGATGTCTGTGCTCATCCTTTGTCCAGTTTTCTACTGAGTTACTCTTATTTCCTTGATTTGCAGATATAGTGTGGATTCTACTCTTTTGTCAGTCGTATGTACTGAAGATAGCTTCTGTCAGACTTTGGTTTGGTCTTTTCAGTGTATGGTTTCTTTTGACGCAGGATCTTTGAATATAGTCACATTATTAACTTTTTATTTCATGGTTATTGCTATTAAGGCCACTTAAAATTGTATCCTATTTTTCTTTTCTTATCTTTCCTTTAACATTTTAGTCTTTTATTAATTTAAGTTTGATTTTTTAATAAGAAGTAAGGAAAAGATAGATTTTTCTCATATATTAACCGATTTTCCCAGTATCATTTGTTTCTAATGATGTAACATTGCCTTTCTTTTTATTATAATATCCCGATATACAAAAATGCAATTAAATCTTAAAAATAAACCATAAATCCAGCCTCCTAAATAAATTTTTTATTACATGATATCTAATAAATTATTTGTAGATGTTTTAGTTTCCTATGTAGATGACAATACTATCTATATAATGAATTATGTGCTTTCCACTCTATGATAGGCTAACAGCCCCTTGTAAACATGAAAATTTAAATCTGCAAGACTTGTTACTCTGTTACCCTTACATGATGAAGAGAAATTTGTGGGTTAATTAAATTAAAGATCTTGAGAAGGGAAGATTGACCTGGCAGAACCAAAGTAATCACAGCATCTATATAAGATAGAGGCTGAAGCATATTTTATTAAAATAGTAGATGTGATGAAGAAAGCATGAGATTGTAGGTTTTTCAAGGAGGTCAGTATAAACCAGAGAATGCTGAGGGGTTCTAGAAGCCAAAGAAAAACAAAGGCTCCAAGAGAAATCAGACCGTTGATATCTTAACTTTAACTGAATGAGATTAATTTTGAAATTCTCATCTCCAGAACTATTAGATAATAAATTTTTATTGTGTTCATTTGTTATAATAGTCATGAGAAAATAATACATATTTCAATCTTTTAATTCTTTTTTCCTTGCCTTATTGTTTTGGGTAGAAGATCTACCAAAATGTGTCAGCAAGCATATTATTCACTTTCTTGTCTCTGGACACAGTACCTGACAGTCACAACTTGAAGGAGGAGAGGTTTATTTTGGCTCACAGTTTCAGAGGTCTCAGTATGTGCGTGGCCAACTGGCTTCAAGGCAGGAAAGGCATGGTGGAAGAGCCTGGTAGAAGAAAGCTGCACATACCATGGTGCCGGGAAGTAGAGAAAGGAAGGAGGAGAGAGAGAAGGAGATATACCCTTTCAGATTATGCTCCCCAATGACTCACCTCTTCTGACCAGGACCAGCTCCTAACGGCATATTCAGCTATGGATGCATTCATTGGTGGACTAACCCACTGATGAGTATGCCTTCCAAATAAATGAGGCTTTTTAGGGACATCTCAGATTTAAACATTTTGCTCCTGGCCCCCCAAAAGATTCATGTTTATCTCTTTAGCCAAAATGTATTTAGTCCATCTCTAAGAGTCTTCAAAATTTTAACAGTTCTCATATTGCTGAAAAGTCCAAGTCCAGAGTCTCCTCTGAAACTCAAAGCAAACTCTTAGCTGTGAGCCCCCATATAAACCAAAAAGTTAAAAAATTCTGGCATAAAAATGGCACAGACTAAACACTGCCATTCCAAAGGGGAGAAATAAAGATAAAAAGGAAAGGAACCAAATCAAAACCAAGACCCAGAAGGGCAAACATTAAAGTCTGTAGCTTTATGTCCCGCAAACTGTGGTGAGATGTGAGTTCCAAACAGCTTGGGTAGCTCAACTCTGAAGCAATAAATTGCAGCCGTCATGGCCTCTCCCTTGAGTTGGCTCCTCTCATTGAATGGTTTTTCTCAGATGTTCCATATTCCTGGTTTATCCAACTTCCCGGGGTCTCCACTACACCTTTAGGGTCAGTCTTATAGCTTCACACATTGCCTTCTCACAGCACACTGATGGCCACACAGGCCTTCTTCTGAAATCTAGATAGAAGCTTCTCTGACTCCACAACTCTTGCATTCTGCATGCCTGTAAAATCAGCACCACACAGATGGTGTCAAGGTGTGCAACCCACTCAAGTGGTAGTTGGGGCCTTTTGAATCATGGCTGCAGAAGCCTCTGAATCCCTGGATGGCTGAGCACTGTGAACCAAATCCCAGGGAAACAATTCACAAGACAGCCCTTTTCAGCATGGTGCCCTTGGGCTCCTTTCTCAAAGCAAAGTCCTTCAAAGGAGTTTGTTTTTACTGTTTTATACCCCTGAGGCTAAAAGGAGTGGAGTCCTACTGATTCTTGAGAATCTTGCTGATTCTTTCCTATCATTCTAACATAAACTATGTGGGTTCTCTTTAAAGCTGATGATTTTAGCAACTATATTCTCCTCTGCTACTTTATAGGCTTCCTTTCTGGCAAAACTGAAAAGAATTTTAAATGGACTTTTTGTTCCTGCATTTCTTTGTAAATCTCACTAAAAGTAACATGCAGTATTCAAGCTATAGCCTGAAAATTGGGCTGCCTTGAAGTTTCCATTGCCAGATTAATTAGTACACAGTCCTTAATCTCAGTCTTGTGCAGGCTCAGACATGAGCAGAATTTAGACAAATTTTCCACCAGTGTGTAACACACATAATCTCGAGTCCAATTGCCAATGGAGTCCTTGTTTCCAACTGAAATCTGCCTAGCCTTACCTTTACCATCTGCATTTCTATCAGCATTCTAGTCTTCTGAGTTCCAAACAAAATCTCTGATAAACTTAGATTACAACATTCTCAGGCTTCTTTAACTCACATTTCCAAACCTTTCTAAACTCCTCCTATAAACCAGTTCCAAAGGCCTTTGAACTACATGTAATCACAGGTAATCACAGCAATGATGCCATTTCCCCACTATCAAAATCTGTCTTAGTCATTTTCTCCTCACTGGAACACAATATCTGTATCTGATACGTGCAATTTAAAGGAAGAGAGATTTGCTTTGGCTCACAGTTTCAGAGGTCTCAGTCCATATATGGTCAACTGGCTCCAAGGTAGGAAGGGCACAGTAGAAAATCCTGGAAGAAGATGGATCATACTAGGGTGGGCAGAAAGCAGAGAGAGAAGGGAGGAGCCAAGGAAGGATATGTACCTTTCCAGGGCATGCCCCTAGTGACCTACCACTTCAGACCAGGCCCAGCTCCTAAGAGCACATTCAACTATTGATTCACCTGTGGAATCATCCATTGATGCATACAGTGCCCCATGATCCTATCAACTTCCAAACACATGAGGCTTTTGGGGGATACCTCAGATTTAAACCATACCAGCAAATATCTTTCTTTATTCTAACTAAATACTTTTCTAACAGAGTCTTAAATGTAATTAAAAGGAAGCCTAATGAAAACATTAAAATGACAAAAGAGAACCTAATAGTCTAAGGAAGAGAGAAAAAACATGTACATTTGCCTAAAGTGAGCAGAGAACAATGGTGAGATTTCTGAATTCTGAAAACATTGTCATTTTGCAGATTTTAATGTAGATAGTAGGTAGATACTAATCCTAGTGGTAGGAGAAAAAGGTCCATTAGTGATGGCAAACCTTTTAGAGATGAGTGCCTAAACTACAACCCAAAACCAAATTATTTATCACAAAGTTCCAACCTACAATTAAACCTGAAGAGTGAGGTTTTAATTTTAAAAAGATGACTCATACATTAACATCTTTTGTCTTAAAAGAAAAACAACATGCATGCCATAGGTTTGCCACCATTGGTCTAGGTGAAACTCAAATCCAGTGAAGAGTTCACTACTGACATATACATTACACTATGCTAGAATCTGAAGACAAAGTACAAGAAATGTAGTACAGGGTTTCCGCCCTCCAAAGTTTTACATTCCAGGGATAAACTTAGATATTCAGATAAAGCAATAGAGGGGCTGGAGATTTAGCTCAGTGGTTAGAGTGCTCGCCTAGCAAGCACAAGGCCCTGAGTTCGATCCCTGGCACAAAAATAATAAAAATAAAAATAAAGCAATAGAATTCAACCCAATACCTATTTATTCTAGTCAATTCAATAGCTATTTCTTAAGAATATTTTACACACTGACTAAAGATGACAAAATCAGTGTCTGAACTCCTGTAGCAGAAAGATAAGGTAAACATGAGATCTTTTTAAAGGATATCAAGATTAATGGAGAAACAACTTGTCAAATACCAATTAAGATTCCAATGTAGTCAATGCACTCAGACAACGGATACCCAAAAGGAAGATGTGACTAACATTTCCTATAAGACAAGAAATGCTAGCCAAGAAAGGTAATTCATAAGTTAAATCTTAAAGGATAAGTGTGTAATATTTTCATAAGTGGAACATTTTTCATTTAAAAATGGGACATTTTCCATTTTAAAATGAGACATTTTTCATTTCTACATAAAAATATTAGATATATTTCTTTCATATATCACAGATAAAATAAACCTGAACATATAGCACACGTATGGACACAATTAAACTTTATATGTTTCAAATCCATCTTCCTTGGAACATGGCATTTGGAAAATCAGCTTAATATAAGGCAATATGACAGGGCCATGGACAAATGTAAGCCTCACATCAGCGCCTTTGTACTGTCTACTGCAAAATCTTTGTCAATAACATGATCAACATTGTAAATAGAGAACATTTTTTAAATTTTTCCATTGTGTACAGCCTTGTAATACCTTGTTTTTACAATTTCAAGAATCTAAAGATTTCAATGTCAGCCTTGGTGGCACACTCCTATAATCTCAGGACTCTGAGAGGCTGAGGCAGGAGGATCAATTTTAAACCCAATAAGAGGATAGGAGTATGAGTATGTCTATCAGTGAGGAGGATCTGGGTTCAATCCTTAGTACTATTCCTAAAATGAAAAAGATACAATGTTTTAACATCTACATCATGGGTGCTCTACTTCAGATGCATTTATTCTTTAAATGCATCCTTATGAGCATCATTCAGAGGTAGGCACTACTCCAGGACTGATGGGTACAGGCTAACAAAGCAAGCAAGGTTCTGTTTGCAGAAAGCCTAAACTCTCATAGAGAAAGTATGACAACAAATATGTAAGAAATACATACACAAACTAATTTTAGATAATGGTTAGTGAAAGAAAGTAAGTGAAACAGGTTAGAAGGTTAGAAAATACACTAGGGGCTCCAGAAGAAAACTATTTTAGCTAGGATGACTCCCAAAGCCCTTTGTAAAATTACAATTTTTGTCTAGGACTGAAATGATGAAAATACACCAGCCATGAAAGATTTAGTTAAAAAAAGAAATCCTCAGGGACTAGGAACAAGTACAAAGACTCTAGACAGAAATTATGTTGGAGTGCTTGAAGAACAGGAGGAAAACCAAAGCAGCTGGTTGTTATGGCTTGTGTCTAGTGTCCCCCCACAGCCTCAATACAGTCACAGGTGGGGGCTTTCAAAAAAGGCCGGATTATGGTGTGTGATGCTGGGATCAAGGGTGCCCCACACAGGGTGGGGAAGCACCAGTCAAAAGCCTGGATGGAATATAAACGGACGGAAAGAAGCTGCTTTGCCATTTGTTGCCTCCTGATGACATTGCTTTGCCATGAACTGCTACTGCTCTGTGATGCCCTTCTGCCATGCTGCCCGCCTTGTAGCCAGCTGTCTGCAGACTGAAATTTCTATGAATTGTGAGCCAAAATAAACCTTTCCTCCTTGTGTTGGGTATTTTGTCTCAGCAATAAGAAAAGTAACTAAGACACTGGTACATAATGAAAAAGAACAGCAATAGTCAGAGATGAGGCCCCAAAAGAAAGCTGTAGGCAGATCATTGAGAGTATTAGAAAATAAGAAGTTTCAATTTTCTTTGAATCGCCATGAGAAGCCATTGGAGGAGTAGGATCAAGGCAGTAATGTGACTAGAGTTAGTCTTTGAAAAATCGTTGTGGCTACTGTAAAGGGAATTGACCATAGTTAGAAAAAAATGAAAAAAGAAAAATCAGTGAAGATGCGACTGCAGTTGTACAAAGAAGAGATGACAGTGAGTTAGATGGAGTTACAGGAGATAGTGAGATGTGGTCTCATTGCAACATATTTTACGAGGAAAGCTAGCAACACGTTTGTAAATTGATTTTTTGGCTGGGAGGGTGATAAATATTCAATCTGGGGAAAACTGAAAAATATTTAGAGGACAAAAAACTAGAGTTAGCATTTGCCATACTAAGTTTGTAATGTCTGTTGCATGTCAGTGTGAAGATGCCAAATAGACTTCAGAGTATGATTCTGAAATTGAGAGAAAAGACACAGAAAGTCATGGGATTTGTGTTTGGAAGTTGCTAACATACACATCATATATAAATCCATGAAATTGAGAAGTATAAAAGAAAAAGTGTACAGAAAGACAAAGGGTCTATACTACAGACTGCTGTGGCTGCCAACATTTAAGGATCTGGCAAGGGAGGAAAAGAAGCAAGCAAGGATGGAGAAAGAATGTGAATATCTTGAGGATGGAAAAGTATCTCTTTTGTACAGTGAACTAAGGGGCTCTGGTGTCTCTGACAAGGATGTTACAGATGTTTGGAAGCAAGGAAAGCCCTATTAGCAGAGTATGTTAGCTGGCAATTGTTGTATAACAAATCACCTCAAAAACTCAATAGGTTAAAATAACTATAATGTCTCACAACTCTATGGGCCACCTGAGTGGCTCTGCTAGTCTGGGTCAGGCTCTGCTGATCTCAGCTTGGTGAGTTCATGTGCCTATAGTCACCTGGCAGGTAACCTCTGGGTCAGCTGCTCCACAGCGCCCTCAGCGGCAACAGTGACATCAGTATCTCCCAAGGACAGCCCCGCCTTAGTTTCAGATTGGTGGCAAGTTTCCAAGAAAGAAAGAAAAGCACACGGGGATCTCCTGAAGTCATAACTGAAAATTGGCACACCATCTTTTCCCCTACTGCCCCTTTTATTTTATTTTATTTATATTTTTTACCAAGAGCATGTATTGGTACATTGTATACATAATGGTCACATTCATCATAGTTATTTTGTACCTGTACATGATGTATCTTGGTTCCCCCCTCCTCCCCACTCCTCCCTTCTGCTCCCACCTTCCCTATTTACAGCAGTTTTATTTATATTTTTCAATTTTTCCCTTTCCCTTTTCTTTCCTTTTTCCCTTCCTTCTTTTCCTCCTTCTCCCTTTCTAGTCCTCCTCTCTTTTGAATATTATAATCTTCTTTTTATGTAATACCTATTACATCTCTTTGTCCTTATTTACACTTATGGTTTCTCGTATCAAAGAAATAATTTGATGTTTACTCCTGAGTGTCTGATTTATTTCACTTAAGGGTAGGTTCTCAAGGTACATCCATTTATCTACAAATGTCTCTAGTTTATCCTTTGTTATGGCAGAGTAGTACTCCATTGTATAGAAAAACCACATCATTAGCCATTCATCAGTTGCTGGGCATTTAGGTTGTTTCTAAGACTTAGCTATTACAAATTGTGTTACTATGAACATGGTTGTGCATATATTGCTATGGTATGATGGTTTTAATTCTTCTGGAAACATACCAAGCAGAGGAATAGCTGGGTCAAATGGAACCTCTAGTTGTAGTTTTCTGAGAAATCTCCACCCTGATTTCCACAGTGGTTGGACCAGTCTACACTCCCACCAACAGTGGAGGAGGGTTCCTTTTTCTCCATGGCCCCTCCAGTATTTGTTATGGGTTGATTTTTTGATAATCACTGTTCTTTCTGGAGTGAGGTAGAATCTTAACGTTGTTTTCATTTGCATCTCTCAAATGACTAGTGATGTTGAACACTTTTTTATGTATTTATTTGCCATTTTTATTTCTTCATCTGAGAAATATTTATTCATTTCAGATGCCCATTTTTGGATAGGGTCTTTAAATTTTGGGAGTTTGATGTTTTTGAGTTCTTTGTATATTCTATAAGTTAGACCTTTGTCTGAGGGACAGCTGGCAAAAATTTTTTCCCAATCTGTGGGTATTCACCCTGCTCTATTGGTGATTTCTTTTGCTCTGCAAAAGACTTTTAATAGGATGTGGTCCCAAGCACTGATTCTTCGTGTTGTTTCCCGTGGATTCTGGGTTCTGTTCATAAATGTTTTTCCTACCCCTGTGTCTTCAAGAGTTCTTCTTATTCTATTCTCCAGTAGATTTATTTTTTCTGTTTTAATGTTTAGATCTTTGACCCACTTCGATTTTAGTTTAGTACATGGTGAGAGACATGTACCTAGTCTTAGTTTTTGGCATGTGGCAAGCCAGTTTTACCAGCACCATTTGTTAAAGAGGCAATCTTTCTTCCAGTGAAGGTATTTGGCTCCCTTGTCAAAGATGAGGTATTTGGGTGTGTTTGGAGTTGTTTCTGCGTCTTCTAATCTGTTCCATGCCCACTATCAACACTATTATTTAATATAGTTCTAGGAACATTAGCCAGAGCAATTAGACAAGAGAAAGAAATAAAAGGGATAAAGATAGGGAAGAAAGAACTTAAATTATCATTATTTGCAGACAACATGATACTCTACATACAAGACCTCAAAAATTCCACCAAAAAACTTCTAGATTTAATAACTAAATTCACTTGCATAGCTGGATACAAAGTCAACACCCCAAAGTCAATAGCATTCCTATATACAAATAACAAACTCACTGAGAAAGAAATAAGAGAAGCTATACCTTTCACAATTGCATCAAAAAAAAAAAAGAAATACTTAGGAATTTATCTAACAAAGGAAGTGAAAGGTCTTTATGTCAAAAACTACAGTTCTCTAAAAAAGGAAATTGTAAGGGATATCAGAAAATGGAAAGATATACCATCCTCCTGAATAGGAAAAACCAACATAGTGAAAATGGTCATACTTCCTAAATTACTATACAGATTTAATGCAATTCCAATCAAAATACTATTGACATACTTCACAGAATTTCAAAAGGCAATTATGAAATTCATCTGGAACCAGAAGCGACCAAGAATAGCAAAACAGTCCTGGGCAACTGGGGCAAGGTAGGTGACATCACAATCTCCGACCTGAAACTATACTATAAAGCTACTGTGAAAAAGAAAAAAAAACGCACGGTACTGGCAAAAAGACAGACCCAAGGACCAGTGGAACAGATTAGAAGATGCAGAAACAACTCCCCTATCGTCTCTTGACAAAAGCAAGTCTATTTTCTCAGTTTCGCACACCAGAGACACAGTGAGAAAGTGAAAGTGTAAATAAAGACTGAAGTGTATTATATTGGGAAAGGGAAGAAAGTGTTCAAATGGGAAAGGGAGCAAGGGGGCAGGGGAAAGGAACCGAGGGACAAGAGAAATAAGAAATAGAAGGGAAATAATGGAAACAAAGCTTTTGTAAATAAGGGGGAGCAGTGAAGGGAGGGGAGGAGAACAGGAAAAAAAGAAGCAACAAGATATATCATGTACAGGTACAAATCCCCTATGATGAATTTTATCACTATGTACTTCTAAAATGTCCCATTAAAATATAATTTAAAACAAAAAGAAAAAAATGAAAAAGTCAACTTAATATTTATTTTGATTCAGTAAAAAAAAAAAAAAAAAGCAAGTCTAAGTCCATTCTAGAACTGGAGAAGATGATGACTATGAAGTCAAAGGGCGTGGACACAGGGAGACTGTTAATTGAAATCCACAATGAAATTCAGTTGCCAGAAGCCAGCATGAGAGCTAGCAAGAGAAGGAAAGAGTACATAGACAGCCATGACAATTTGAAGAATTTTGTTACAAAAGGCAACAGATAGGTACAAAAGCTAGAGGTATTATGAAGTCAAGAATTCTGTTTGTCTACTACAATTTGTTTTTTAAGATGAGAAACGAATGTGTGTGTTCATAGGCTGCCTGGAATAATTCAAGGGAAAGAGTTCAGGAAAGCAAGGGGTACATGTGGGAAGAAAACGGATGCACATCAAGGCTTAAATTACAGGGTAGGCTAAACTTACACAGGTGCAGTGGCAACAGAAGGGAAAGAAAAGTATGTACAAACTTTCCGTCCTTCCTGTTGAGTTAAATGTTAATTTCAGAACTCTTAGGGATTAAGAAAATTCTACTAGCTCAGAGGAATTTTATTTTTTAAAAAATGCACCTATTTACAAATCAAAATTACACAGAGAAGTGTTTGTACCAGGGAAGTTTATTTCTGGGATGAAATAAAACTGTTGAAAAACAAAGACAAATTGAGTTCAGAAGAAAAATCACTTGCAATCAGTGTCTTGATTCTAGAAATCAGAATATTCTACAATGACTTGAAAATCCAAGCATCTCTATCTAGTGGGGTAAACTGTGTGTTCGAGAAGGTACTACTACTTTGAATTGGTTGTACAAACTTACATCATTGCCATACTCCTAGAATGTTACATTTTGGCTGTATAATATTGCAACATTCTAATTTTATTAATTACTTGAAGGACTGAAAGAACCATGCAAGTGCAGATTCCTTAAATTTACAAATCAACATGCATGAAAAATTCATCAACTCACTGTAGAGATCTGTTGAACTAATTGCTCATTTCTTGGGTCAAATATCTTTCAGAGTTTAATACCACTTCGGTAAATTAGTGCAAATGGGAGTGACTGGAAGAAGAAAGCTTCACAAAATTAAAACTTTAAACCTTGAGATGATTATACAATTTTTGCAAAAATTTAGGTATTAAATTACAGATTGAGAGAAAGCCCTATGTATGGCTGGCAATGAATTTGACATGTGTAGTGACTGTTTCAAAATCAGAAATATTCTTTCATATAAGCCAAGTTATACATTGACTGAGAATTCAGATTGACTAAAAATCTAAAAAGTGAATTTGTCCCCAGCACCAAAAAAAAAAAAAAAAAAAAAGTGAATTTGGATGCCAGTAATTAGGTCTTTATTTTTACAAGAGAAGAAGACAATACAAAAGGACTTCTGGTCAAAAACGGAAGCCCCCTAGTACCAAAACCTTCCCTAGCAAAGTCTTCCTAGGTAGGCTACCTCAGGCTGCCCATGAAGATCCTAACAGGACGGGATCATGGACAAACATAAGGTAGGCTTCTTTACGGAGTTTCTGCTTTCTATTTGCCATTAAAGAAAATATTCCAAAATCAAAACTGTACCAAAATTTTCATCCACCTCCAGGAATGCCAAATTGTACCAGTTGTCACACGGAGAAAAAGATAAGCAGATAGTTGGAAATACATTAAAGCCAAGTCATCACAAATAAACCAATGACCAGGAACTGACAGTATGAAAATATACAGCCAGCTGAACATACCAGAGTCAGGTAAAAAATAAACTGAGTGGGGTTGAGGATTTAGCTGAGTGGTTAGAGTGCTTGCCAAGCAAGCACAAGGCCCTGAGTTCAATCCCCAGTTAAAAAAAAAAAAAAAAAGCTGAGTTTAATTCTTTTTAGTAAACATTTTGTTGAGCACCTACCATGAACCAAACATAGTTTAGAAATAGACGGGAATCGGATACAGAGAAAGGCATGGACTTAAGCACATAACATTAATGTAATACAACAAGGTTGTGCACAGGATTCTATGGATGCTCAAAGGAAGACTAAATAAACAAGTCTGAGACACCAGAATGGGTATGTTGAGAAATATTTTGCCTAAGCTGTATATTGAAGGGTTGAATAAGAACGAGTAAGGTAAAACAAAAGAAGTTTTTAAGGCAAGGAAACTTTTAATATCCACAGGAAAAAATAGAAACAGTAAAGCCAAAATGATTAATAGAACATCTCATGTAGAATCCTGTTTCCTAAATCTGAAATTTGTTGATTTGATAATGCTAATTCTTTTCCAATTTTTAAGTACATAATTAGAAAGGGTCAAGACTGCAGACCAAAAATCAGTGAGGAACAATTGTTGCTGGACGGTACTGCATCTGATGATTCCAGGCTGTCTTTGTTCTACCCACAGAACTGGCTGAGACAACCGATGAATGAGGTAAGTGTTAACTTTTATTTAAAGCAAGAGAAGAAAAAGGAAACAAATAAAGAAAAGAGATGTGCAAAAAGTCAAGAAAAGTGATAATACATCCTGCACACAGGATGGGCCACTGCAGAAATAGGACAGCAGAACAGGAAGATCGCAGTGGCCACCAAGTCCATGGCCACCATCTCTCATACCCTCACAGACCCACTCCATCAGAAGTTATTCTGCCCACACATCCCGGCTGTGACTGACAGGTCACATCCTGCTGTTCAGCCTCCATTCAGGATCTTTGTAATTGATGGGTTCCATCCTGCTTTTTTTTTTTTTTTTTTTTTTTTTTTTTTTTTTTTGTGGTGCCGGGGATCGAACTCAGGCCCTTGTGCTTACAAGGCAAGCACTCTAATCACTGAGCTAATCCCCAGTCCCCATCCTGCTTTTTCAACCAGGCTGGCATGTCCTAATCTTCTGACTCACAGTGAATGAGTACACAAGAAGGAAAAGCCATATAGGAAAAAAAATGTAAAGTTGGTAGAATTTAGTAGACAGTTCTTTAGAAACAAGGGTGGACAGGGAGATGATTATTGAAAGACACATAACAGGAACTGAAATACGCCATGATAAAGAGGCCTGACAAGTAATGCAGCTTGTAGCTTTAAGTACCACCACATACCCCAGCACGGAACACTTTGAAACCCTTCCCTTGCACATAGAAGTCCATATGGAGATGATCAGTGGTCTGTGAATACAGCCTAAAGCAGAGACACAGACGATTTGTGCCTTTAGAAACCACAGGATACTTTACTCATGAAAATATCAAGAAACAAATAATCTGAAACACTTTATTGAGCATCTAAAAGACAAAATGACATAAATTTAACAGGATTATTTAAATTAGTGTAGTTACCATAGCCACATTCATATCTACAGAATGTAGATGAAAGTGTGTAATAGTTCAGATTAGAATAGTTTGTTATTTGATCAAATAGCATAAAGAAAAAACCACTAATCTCTACATTCAGCTTTAGCTATCATCAAAATCAGACTAAATACATTTCATAACCTTAATTCCAATTTCTCACCAATGAAACCCAATATTAGTACTTAAACTTTTCCTTAAACATATTCCATTAACCCTTGCTTACTTTGTGAAACAACTAATTAATGAAATTTATTTAGGAAATTGTTAACTGAGAGAAGTTTTTAGGGCTAGGATTTAGATGGTTTCAGTGTAGAATACTAATAATTAAATATATTGAGACTACTAATATAGAATATATTAGTATATATATTAAGAATATTAATATATTAAGAATACTAATAATTAAATATATTGAGAAAGCCATTTGCTGTTGCTGTTCACATACGGTAAATTTCAATAAAAATATAGCCAAAACTATCTGACTCAATGCATCATGCAATCCCACTTATGAAAGAAATAAATACTCTTGGACTGTGAAAATACCCAATGCTTTGTTTGGAAGACAGAACTGAAACAACAAAACTTATTACATAGTCTAAAATTTAGCCCTCTCTGGATAGCTTTAAAAGATGTAACTCATATTTTTCAGCTAGCCCGAATAGCAGGATGAGCTAAATCTTTTCTTTTTTAATTGTGAAATTTCCTCAGCTGTGTTATCATGTCACATGTCCAAGTTTTGTTCTGTAGTTATTGTAAAGCTAAACTCCTCGTAATTAAGGCAACGACTACCCATGTTACATCTGTAAGACCAGCTCTCTGATGGAAATGAGAACTCACAAAAGCTGAAATCACATCCTTTTAATGGGCTTTCAACTTGCTCAGGAGGAGGAGATCTATTCCAGGCATAAACACAGCCTTCCAGAGATAGTCTTTTTATGTTGCTCTTAAATGTCTAATAAGTGTTCCACATCGGTTGTGAACTTGTGAACCCAGAAGGGATTAGGAGTATTTACAAATCCAGGGCAGCACTGCACACACCCCTGCACACCCAATGCAGTCACAGCCATTGTGTGATTGTTGCTGTAAAATTCATCCACATAGTATATTTATGTCCTAAAAATATTTTTCAATTTACAACTAAACAAAAACTACACAATGGATTACAGTGACTCTGCAAAATCAATAGATATTCACCTTCGAAAAAACATTTAGGAACTGAACAGTGTGCTATTCTGTAGTGTGGAATTATTTAGTTACATATATATTTTATCATCTTCATTTAAGAACCCTATATAATAAGCTTAGTTCTTAATAGCATGCATTCATCACAATGTTGATATTTTTAAAAAAGCATACCAGTCATGAAAGTGCTGGTTGAAACCCTTTCTAAGCCTTTAGGGGCTAGTAATTTCACAGCCTCCAAGTGTTTAAATTCTCATATTTAAATAAAGGCAAATCTGTATTTACATAACAGATATGGTCAAAAAGATATATGAAGTTACAATTACCAAATAGAATTTAATGTGGTAAATAACTAGGAAGTTGGCTAGTTATTTAAAACATACAGTAAATTCTTGTATGTGGTGAATCTTTTGGTAAACTGAAAAACAATCTTTTTGTTGGAGGGGAGATGATCTTGGGAATTGAACCCATGGGCTGTGCATTGAGCTACGTCCCCAGTCGAGCTCTTTTATTTATGTATTTATTTTTATTTTGAGACATGATCTCTGTAAGTTGCCCAAGCTAGACTCAAACTTGCGATCCTCCTACATTACCCTCCTGGAATGTTGGAGTTACAGACACACCCCACCATACCTGGTTAAAAGACATTCCTTTGGTATAGCTGTTTTGTTAATTTCCATTTTGCATATGAGATTATCTTAAACTGGGGAAACTTGGCATATCTTCTGTTGGAGAAGAAAGAATTCTAACTCTATTAGTTGGGATTGAGGAGATTGTTCAATCTTTTATATCCTGGGTAGATTGCTTAAAAAAAAAAAACAAACAGGCACTTATATCATGACTGGAGATTAATGTCCTTCTTCCATTTGAGGTAATGAGTATTTGGTTACCACAAATATTTGTGTATCAGGAAGATGTCTTTAGCTATAAACAGCAGACAGTATCCTATCTTATATCTACAAAAAATAATGTATTCAAATTTATAAGGTTGTTAATAAAACTATCAGGGAAGGGTGGAGATATCTAGTTTATAGACTGCATGGCCAAGAAGAATAGCCTTAGACTTTTCGCTGCCCACCTAGAACACTAACTACCCCAAAATATCTTCCTTCTGTGACTTCTGAAAGCACACTGTCTCTCCATCAGCCTTGTAAGCGTTAATTCTCTATGACGGGATCTCTTCGTGTCATTCTCTTCTGAACTGAGTTCCAAGTGGCTTCCCTCCAACCACCTGCATTCTAGCTTTAATGGAAAATAGTTCTGCCCTCTATGTTAAAATAACATGAGAAATTTGAGAAGGGATATTCAGAAGACGCCAGGAAGTCCACAAACAATACAGATGTTCACTACCATCTCTAACATCGATAGTCTCCATTTTCCCATACATAAACAACTATTCAGCATCAAATATAAAATGAATGTTATCTAACAATGCAACTACTCTTTTTGAAAAAATGAAAATGTACTTTCAAGTTCCCTGAAAGAGGAACAAGCTGTAAGTCATTGGTTGCTATCTGCAACTAAAGTCCAAGGCTCACTGAGTCCATCCTAATAGTCTGCAGCAAATGGATGAAATAGAGGGGTCCACTGCCACAGTTAGTGGTAGTGAAATTAAACAGGTAAAATAGCAAGGGAACTATAGAGAGAAATAGAGGTAAATTAGTTGACACAAAATTTCTGGACATTTAGCAATCAGCCCCCATGAACAATGATTGTTCTCTGCTACTAGAAAATTGAACATTCAAAAGTGATGTTAGCTAAATAGGCCTTAGGGAATGCCACTCCAGTCTGTCATCATGACCACTTTATTTAATAGTTCATTGAACAAGCGCTGATGTGGCTGGGACACAATTGGGAACAAAGTACTCATCAACCATACCTAATTATCAAGAGCCTCTTTCTCTATAATAGATGGTTCCTGCCAGATATCTAAATATTCTAACACTGTATATGCAAAAAGAAACTTCTACATACTTCTCTCTCCCAGAGCATCTTCTCTCGATCCCTCTTTTCTGTCCACTAAAACCCTCTAGAACATCCTGCCGAATCATTAGCACTTTTCTATGAATCATCATATATATACACCTTAAGAATCTGTCCTACTGGACAAAATGAACACAATCCGTAATACCCAACCTGCTCTACACTGGCATGGTTACCCTTCCCAAATTGGGGCTGAACAGCATCAGTCCACTCTGAATTTGATTAACGGGGCTACTTTAAACCTTTATCTTCTTCAGGTAAGGCTACAGAGAACAAAGGCCACTGGGATAGGATGACACAGGAGTGGCAGTCCCACAGAGGAGGGATGTCTCCTAAAAATGTCATTATTTCCTGATGGGATTTATGCTATGTTGAAGCATAATCATGACTTGTCAGAGAAAATACCAGTTAATTTGTTGTCTCAGTATACTTCTAATGGTATTGCTTTTATTTTCAAGAGGGTCCTAGTTCAGGTGATAACTTATTTATTTACCCTATATACACCCTACTTCTATTTTGATTAATGAAGTACTATAGGATATGCCAAACTTTTTTTCTGGGTGGATTAGCTCAACAAGTTATCCAGATTCATAACAGCTCGAGTGTGATCAATGGTCAAACATTTAAACTCAAAGAAGAAATTACTTTGATCCAAATTTCTAGGGATTTCTGCTATAATTAACGTAATAGTGGTTTCTACGAGCAATCCACCATGCTGCAAGTAGTTGACACCAGTGGATCCACTAGGTCATAAGAATCAAGCGGTAGAATAAATTACACTGTAGCCTGGTTAGCATGGTTATCCTTCCTTTGATATGGGGCCCTCTCAAATCTGGCAGTCATTTGAGTAATCCAGTATATTATTCAGAGCCTCACTCCAAAACGTTATGTATTTCTGTAACACCTACGTAAGCCCACCAAACAAACGCCTCTTTATCAGTAGCATGATGTAAAATGTGCACAACTTGTCTTTAAATTTGAATGGAATAGTTTGGAAGTATCTTAATAGTAGAACCCTTAAAAGGCAAATGAAGGTGGAGGCCTCCATATTTTCATGCAAATTACTGCCTGGCTGTGGCACTGCATGTCAAGGCGCTAGAATCTCTGTTATTCCCTGATTCTCTCGTCCTCGCAGCATGACACTCTAAATAATGTCCTATAGAATAGCAAGTAAATCAGGTTACCTGAAGACATTTTCTTCATGAACATACAGAGTTAACACGGCCCTGAAAGTGGAAGAAGAAAATTTATTTTTCTCTATATACGGTAAAAGAAAACTGCTTCTATTGCTCTCTCTGAACTGGAATGTATTAAAAACAAGAGCTGTACAGTAAGAAGCCAGACTGTTAATGTGTTCCAATGAAGAGGTAACACCTGGAACAGCAAACGAAAGTTAGTTACTATCAGAATATGTTGATGAAGTCATGTCACATTTTTAAGACCAATATCCCGTCTGAATGACTATATGACTAAGTTAAATGAGCTTTCTATTGACTAGTATTGGTTTAAAGTCAGTGTCCAAGACCCTGGATGGTCACTTGGTTAAAAGAGTTTGAGTTTAGGGACGATTAGGTGGACGACTACCTCAAGACCTTCACTTTATACTATGCTTTCCTTCCTACCCCCAACCACCCCCCCCCAGGAAGAATTCCTGCTTTTGTTAACTATCTTCATTCTCTGAATTGAAGAATTCTCAAGACTCTGCATCATGGTAGCCTAAGACAGCCATTTTCATCAGTCCTACAATTCTTGGTTTGTTTGGTTGGTGGTTAGTTTGCTGGATTTTCCATTTCAAATGAAACTTGAATAGGCTTATTTATTTCAAGCCCAGGGTCCTCATCATAATCAGTCCCTCTGTAATATACTTACAGGTGACATAATTCTGTTTAAGAACTATAAGGAATAGGAGAAGTCAAACTCTTTTTCCTACTTTCATACTCAACATAGAACTCTTCTGAACCAGATATGAGATTTTCCCCCTTACAGCAAGAAATTCTCCAGCAGACACCAACAACCTATACTACAGTCCCACTCAATTTTAACACCAAATGGAGTTAGTGTAGACTCCACAGGTTAAGGGCTGTGTTCCGAATTTTCAGATTGCAACCTAAGTTCTCGGTTCCCAAGTTACTCACCAATCCCGTCTGATGTGACTACCAGCTGAAGTTTCCCATGCCCCCTTTCACACATGGGATTTGCCGGAGTGCCACATAGAACCCAGGAAAACACCTGTCTCTTCCACAGCCCAGGTGTGGTGGGTCACTGGGGAAGGTTTTGGAGAGAGGAGAAAGTACCTGGAGGTGGCTTGTGAGTATCAACAGGAAAGGACAGGGTTAACTGAGAACCACTAGCAGAAAAGGATCAGGTCCAGGGGTGATAGGGTGAACCGGAAAGTCACCATAAGGTACTCAGAATGTCCAGTGAGGTTAGCTGATCTAGTTAACTGCCAGAAAGTTCTGTGCAACAAGCAGTGACATCATTAGCAATGCTACTTTGCCCATTATATGACCAGAAGTCCAACGAGCAGCTCCCTTAGCGTATGGGCCGGAAGAAAATTTCTACAACTTACACTAGCGCACCTAATTCCAAGTGTCCCTCCGATAATACTTATCCAGTCACTCTTGTCCCAATCTACAATGTCCCCTTGACTTGGCAGCAGTCCTGGTAATACAGAAGAGGTGTTTCAGAGATATGGTGCTAAATGTCCTAGCTTTTCTCAGGGATGATACAACACTTTACTTCCTATTGCCTATTTATTACAAAGACCTTTTCAAAGGTTACAAATGAATAGCCAGATCAAGGAATAAAATGGCAAGGCTTAGATGAATCCCAAGCACAGGAACGTCTATCCTGTGTAGTCGGGAGTGGATATCCCCCCAAAGTCTAGATGTTCACCAATCCAAAAGTTCTCTCACCTCCATAGTTCAAGAATTTTGTGGAGGCTTCATCATATAGGCATGAACAATTATTAACTCAATATCCAGATCCTTTCGCTTTCCCTGGGAATGAGAGGCAAGTCTGAAACTTTCAAGTTTCTAATCTTAACTTATTCTTTCTGGTGACCAGTCCTATCTAGAAACCCACCAAGAGTTACCTCATTAAAAAGATGTTCATATCACCAGGAAATTTCCAAAGTAGGAGTTCTATGCCAGTAACTGAAGTAAAAGATCCAATACTAGAACTAAATTTATCTCATCATCCCTATTGTTCAGGAAAGGGTTTTAGGAGTTTTGTGCTAGGAACTGGGAAAAAGATAAAAATACGTATTTCATTACATTACAGTACCTCAGCTCTGCTGCCTATAATGACAATATGACCATTTGTGCCAGTCTGGAACCCATCATTCTCCTTGAGCATAGAACCAATTTCAGTGACTCTTCAATGACATTGCAATGCCCTTCATCTCCAGGCACCAGAGAACCACTTTTCAAATCATCTGGTTTCCCATTACTGATAATTTTTCCAAGTGATATATTTTTCAAAATATTTTTAATATCTTAGAGGATGTGTTTTCTATGTTTTCTCAAGGTACAAAGAAAGTGGATGAGTTGCACATTAAAAGTCACGCTAACATTTCTATTTCCTTCACAAACATTAAGAATTTGTGTTATGTCAATTTCATTTAACATGGGTCAAAGAATCCCCAGTTTTCTCGAACTAGCTAAGTTAGTAATTAGAACTACCCTCAGATGCTCAAAATAATTCATTAAATCTTAAGAATATGGTCAAATGTTTCAATTCCATAAGCTCAAAATTTTCCCACCTTTACTAACTCCAGAATCTATTTAAACATACATTCCTAGGCTTTTACTATTACAGAAAATATTACAATTTTTTGTGTGTGGAAGCTTTCTTCTAGGTTTGGCAATAAAATTCATCCCACAATAAAGAGTGGGTAGAGGTCTAGTCATAAGCTGTGGCAATGGGAACAAAGACAGAAAAGCTCAAGGAGAATGGGGAACACATGGCAGTGTCTTCAAGGAAGGGAGGGAAAGGTCAAGAGGATCAGGAGGCCAGGGGTAGAAGGTACTCTGAGCCATCCAGACCTCTCATACAGTCCCATTCCAGTTCTCAGAGTCCTCTCTTTGCTTTCAGTTGTATGGTTTTGGTAAAAAAGCAGACACGATAAAACTGTGAACTTGATTATGATATAGTATAGCAACCAAAATTGAGTTGTGATTTTATTTTAAGCTATTTTAACCCTAAAGCTGTAAGAGGAAAGACATTCTGTAAGCACACTTCTAGAGAGTCAGTTCATGTCTGTCCATGACTCAACTGAGAATTCAGACTCTTGAACAAACTTCTTTTTTCAGTGAGCTCTATGGCATGGCCAGAATTCCTCTCCATATGCCTGTCATACTATTGAATACTAGGGGTTGCTGTGGTTTGGATGTCTCCCAAAGGCCCTTGTGTTAAAGATTTGATACTCATCTTGTCATCTTGGGGAAGTGTTAGAAAATGTACGAGGTGAGGTCTTGTGGGAGATCTTGAGGGGACAGTTGGACCATAGTCCCATCTTCTACTTTTTCATATCCAAGTCATGAAATTAAACAGTCTGCACCACAGTAGACAGCCTGCCAAGATGTAACGCCTTGTTACAGGCCCGAAGCAACAGGTCCACTTGGTCATGGACTTAAACTACCAAAACTCTGAACCAAAATAAACCTTTCATCTTTATAGGCTGATTATCTCAGGTATTTCATCACAGTAATAGAAAGTGGACTACCACAGGGAGGGGTCTTTCAGTACTCTAAATTCTTCCTTTGATGGTTACATCATTTTGACAATCAATCGCAGGTTATAATTAATTGTTTCACTACTTCTAGAGCTCTAGACTTAGATATCCATATTCTTGATGATCTGTTATTTGCAGCTACTTTTGTCATTTAATTCTGTATCAATGTAAATTCTTAATAGAAAACAGTATTCCCTTTATCTTATTTAATCAGAATATAATCTGTCAAAGAATATTAGAGAGCTCACAGAATCCCTGGACAAGCCAACAGAATAAGGCAGAAAGGATCTACAACTAGAAAAAAATACCAAAATCATAATACTGGGATGCCACCACTGTTAAATTTAGCTGAAGTTTTATGCCAAAGGCTCTAAGCCCAGGATCCGTACCAATGCAACCTCTAAAAGCTGGATACCTCTCCACTATTACCCACTTCCTTCATTACAATGATACATTTCATGTTAGACTTTGCTGACATTCATATTTTCCCTAAGCACACAATTTGGAAAAGATTACAAAATTATAAATACAAAGGACCTGTAAAAATAACTAGTACCAGAAAAGAAATCATACTATTGGGTGGGGAGGGTGTGCTGGGAATCGAACTCAGCGTAAATCACAGTATTTAAAAGACTTTAAAATGGCAAAGATAACACCCAATTTTTAAAAAAATTATCTATATAGTACTTTTTTTTCTGTGTCTCTGGACACTTTCTCTTATTGCCTCTTACTGTAAATATGATTTGGTAACATTATTTTCTGTATAAAGGATGGAAAGATAATTTCGGCTTTTTTTCCTGGGATAGTTAATTAAAATCTGTGGAATTTTTATTGATAGTTTTTTAAAACTTTCAGTTTTGCAATTCATTCTTAGTAATGTCCTATAAGTTTTTTTTTAAATTGTTTTATTTTAGTGGTACATTTTAGAAATACATAACAACATTCATCACAGGGAATTTGTACCTGTACATGATATGTTTCTATATTTTTTTTTCTTTTTCCCATTCACTTTAAATTATGGAAAACCCCTGCCAAATTACTCATACATATGAACCATAATATTTGGAAGAATTTCTGCAGAGTAACTCCTGGTTCTGAAATTTTCAGATGTTTCTGAAAGCGGCAACACTTTGGGTGCCAGGTGTCATCAGGCGCCATAGGACAGGTTGATCTGGCAGTGAGACCCTTGGTGCTGAGCCCTGTGTCATGTACTAGGTAAACTGTCTCCCCGAGCCACAGGAAAAGTCTTGGAAGCCACTGCTACACAGAGCGGACAACAGGAAATTAATTACACACATCCCATTATACACAGCCCGTTAAGACCAAATTTATGTATTTTCAGTTAAATTTTCCCTCAACAGGTCTCAAAATTACTCACGGCTATTCCAATGTTAACAAACATAATGAAAGTATGATAGAGGGAAGGATGGAGTAAAATGATTAAAATTTCCTGCTCTTGTAAATTTGCAGTGATTACATTTCTAGGAAATCTATTAGCAACCACTCAGGTCTGTTTGCTCATCACTTGACCAAACCGAAGATCATTTATTTTGGTGAAAATGCAAAAGGCTTTCTTCAAAGCTATCTCATCTACCTCATATCACTACCTTATGTGTCCAGCTGTGCAAGCATATTTTATAGTAAGGAACAGAGAGGGAGAGGAAGTATAAGGAGACACTAGGTAACTCCAGACGTGCTTCAACCATCCTGGCCCTTTTCCTCACCCTGCCTTTCCTATGTAAAGGAAACTGGACTCCCAGCTCCAGATGTCAGCACCTCCATATTCTGTCCATCTGTCTAGCTGAGGAGAGGGGAGCACGATGGTCTATACCCTGGGCCTGCGAGACTTTGGAGAAGAACTTTGTCTCTGAAAGGAAAAATTTCTAATCTTCTAAAAATATTTTTCATTCCTTTTTAAAATTAGTATGTTTGTTATACGTAATAAATACATTCATTTTCTTTCTAGTTATATCATCATCAACACCTCAACCAGGGCCTTTTCCCAGGCCTGTGGAATTGTGAAATCATTGAGTTCCTGGTAAATCAGTCTCTGGCCAGGAACCTAGACTGCAGCTGCAGCAGTATCTGAAGAAGTCAATTTCTGATTTCCATCTGAATAGGCTGGTTGCATAGGGTGAAAATTCCCCCAGATTGAATGGTTGTTTCAAAAAGCTGTTAAGTACTCCTAAAATGGAGTTAGCAGGTCGCCCTCACTTCGGACACCAATTGTAACTTCAGGGGTCTTTAACCACTCTCAGATGCCAGAATTCACTAGAAAGACACAGAACTCTTTAAAGGCCATTTTACTCATAGTTATAATAGATGACAGTGCAAAGATCTATATTAAAATCAGACAATGGAATCTGTGCATGAGGTGGAGTCCAGGACAGTCTTGGGCACGAAGCTACTAGTTATCCTGTCCCAGTGGCATCGTGGACAGCACAACTTTTCCCAGCAATGATGTCTGACAATATACAGGGAGTAATGCTGACCAAGACGCTCACCTAAGCCTTGAGACTAGTGTTTTTATTGGAGCTTAATCACATAACCATTGTTAGCTGCCTGAGTGACTGACTTTAATTTCTGAACCTTAGTATGGAGGCCGCAATGCAGTATGACCCAGAGCTCCTGCCCTAAATCTCATTGCTTGGATAATCCATCCGGTGTGGCTCAGGGTCCCCAGATAAACAAAGACATTCTTATTGGTGGAACAATCTAAACATTTAAAGATTATTTTCCAGGAGCTGGTGGCAAAAGCTAGACCTCTTTTGAAGAAAGGTCACTTGCTTACTCCACTTTAATGCATTATTATGTTTGTATTATCACACTCCAAAGATGGCATCATATGGTAGAAAAATCATGTACTCAGAAGTTATAAATGAAGCATCTGTACCCGTCTCCTCTGCTACCCGCTTTGTAATTTCAATAATTTTATCCTCATGATGAAAATTTTATCATCTCGATTTAGTAAATGTTTTTGAATTTCTGTCATGCACCGTGCTCAGATCTAGAAACAACTAGAAAAAAGAAAATAAATAAGTTTCTTTCCTTAAAGAGTTTGTACTAGGTTGATATACTCAGCATCCTGAAATTGTCTATATTTTCTGTAACAATGATAGATCACATCACACATATTCTGAGACACCACTTAGAGCAAATTTTATTTTAATTTACTGTATAATTTGGAAAATTAGAAGCATACTCAAATGGATCCTTAACCCCAAAAGATGGGTGCAATGGCACACACCTGCCATTTCAGCACTTCAGGAGACTGAGGCAGTAGGATCACTGGAGCCCATGAGTTTGAGACTGACCTGGGAAATATAGTGAGATCTCACCTTAAAAATTAAAACAAATAAAACAAAGTAAACCTTCGTAAATTCATCAGTTTCAAAAATGGCAACTTACGGCCAATCTTATGCAAATTTCCCACTTAGCACCATCTTCACTGCATTATTTTCAAGCAAGTTTCAGATATCATCTTATTTTGTCCTTAAAGATACTAGTATCTTCTTTTAAAAAGTAATGACATCATCATTTTCATGATGACTAATCTCACTGTAGTAGTCTGTGATCTGGGTATTCATATCGAGATCTAGATGAAGTATGCACTTCTAGCAATACTGTCTCCCCAAGTAGTTAAGTACTGCACTAGAAAAGTGACAGGAACTCAAAATTATCTTTAAGTAATTATGCACAAGGAAAACTGTTCATAGATTTTCTAAGTGGAAAATTCAGAAATGAGATTCCTTTCAAAAATGTATGGCTAGAGTAGCTCAAATAATCCATTAATGATTCTCTCTTCCTCAGTCTTCCTCAGTGGAGGGAGTGAGGGTGGAGGGTAGGGAGAAACTGGCTCTGCAGGTGAACTTGGGTGAAACAAAAAAGAAAAGTTAAAAGCAAGTATAAAAGTATACCCTAGGGGAAATAGGGCAGGCTATCATAAAGAAGCAGAATAATAGCCTCTTCACGGCATCTGTGTCCTGTTGCGCCATGCACACCTTGGGGGAACCTGTGAGAACCTTGCATACGGGGTCCTGAGAGCCGGTGCTATATAGATTCTGGGATCCCACCATGCCTCTCTGCCCAGCCAGTCTAAGCCACTCCCTGTCTCCTATCTCAGAAGTACTACTCAGCAATAAAGAAGGATAAATTTGAATCATTTGTAGAAAACGAATTTATAGGAAAATCAAATGTACCTGGAGACCATAATGCTGAGTGAAATAAATCGGACACAAAGGGGTAAATCTCACATGGTTTCTCTTACATGAGAAATCTAAAATATAAATAATTAAGTGCAAAATAAAAGAGAGATGATAGAAAACAGGGAGGTAGGCTCTGTGGAGACAGGAAGAGAATCTTGAAGATGGGGGAAGACAGGAGGGCTGAAAGGGAAACTGAGAGGTAAAAATGATTGAAATATGGTAGGTATATATAACAATTCTCTAAGAATGTAATGATTATGTATCACAAACATAAACTAATAAGAAATGAAAAAATTAAATAATGATCACAGACCAAAAAAAGTCCCTGTTTCACATGATGCTCTAGAAAACAATCCAGAAATGATGCTTGCCCGGGCCCATCTAGCAAATACATGAGGTATTCTGTTTGACCAGAACTGGCCACCGGCCACTCAAGGAATCTGGTGCTAAAATCAAACTCCAAGTGAAGCATAAGACGAAAAATAGAGGAGAGATAACTAGTCCAGTTAATTGCAGAACCAAAGCGAAACTGTATCACAAGCATGCACATAATATTGTATAAGAGTTCCAGAATCTGAGTTCTGAATGCACATTTAATTGGGCAATAATATTGTTACTTTAATACCAGAGCTTGGCTGTGCCAATAATTAAGCCAGTAGCTCTGAATCTAAAACTCTCTTTTTTCATATTCTGCTTTGTGATACTGCTTGTGATTCTGAAAACAGTTTCTGCATTATCCCATGATCCCCTGATAGATGATGCCAATAGACCAAGTCTGCAAAGTTGAAAAATGAAACAAAGAAAGAAAGAAAGAAAGAAAGAAAGAAAGAAAGAAAGAAAGAAAGGAAGGAAGGAAGGAAGGAAGGAAGGAAGGAAGGAAGGAAGGAAGGAAGGAAGGAAGGAAGGAAGGAAGAAAGGAAGAAAGGAAGGAAGAAAGAACAAACGAACGGACAGACATGTATCTTCTTGTTTGCTTCATGCTTGCTGCATTTGCTTCTGATTCTTGTGCAGTCTCTCCCTTTACTCAGCAGAAACTGTATTCAAGAGACAGGAGTTGATTTCAATTGGCAGATGTTCAGCCTTCAGGCATCCATCCTCCTCAGGATTGAGTTTCGGCTCCAGAAGGCTCCTCTTTCACCCATTGGGGAGGTTTTCCTGATTGCCAAGCTTCCTTCCGCTCACCTAGCTTTACCTGCAGTCGCCGCCTCTGCAGTGTTTTAGTGTTTCATGTCTGACTTTTTGGTTCTCCAGTATGCAGCCAGCTATTCTTTAAATGAAATTCTTTCTTTAAATGTAGTCTGTGTGGTCTCAGTGATCGCTACTTCCTGCACTTGCTGCGGCCATGTTGTTTTAGTGAGAATTTTTGGTCTTTCTAGTATGTTGATACTTACATTAGGGTCTAAGTAAATCCCCCAATATTCAGTGATAACTATCTTTGTTGTTTACTAAGTTAATTCTCTCCTAGAGCTTCACTAGAGACATAAGAAAACACAGCAGTTTTGGAGAAAACAGCAGAGTTCAAATTTGGGCCACTGTTCATTTACCAACCTTTTTAAACTCTTTCTACAATGTCATGGGTAGCTTGAATTTAAGTACATGTGAAATGCCTGACAAAGAGCTACCTAATAAATGGTGACTCTTAACACTACGAGTAATCAACGCAAAATCATTTTTGTTGTTTATTACACGTGCAGATGGAGTGAATACCCTTTAAAGTAAATTATAAATAATCCAGTAAAGAGAAGGCAAAACTAACAGTTTTAGAGTTGTATTTTGGATGACTTTAGATCACAAATAAAGGTGTCTGAGTCCATAGCAGTAATTGATGATCTTTATTCATGAAGGGAGAAAACAACATATTTCACTCACACCTCACTAGGTCTGAGTTATGAGGCACTCATTATTTTAAGAGTACCTCCCACCCCTCACTACTGTCCACAAACCGTTTTCTGACCTTGCAGCCTTGACAATGTGAAAAGGGCATGTACATCTTCTACGTACAGCAATTAGGAGAATGATCTTTCCACAGGCAGGGCATTGGCTCACTTCCCACACCACACCATTCATTGGGCTAGAAATGTTTGCCTGTGGGTAGTATTTAAAAGGGCTTTTTCCTGAAATCTCTACAGAAAGAAATTGTTGAATATTACTGAAAATTAAGCTGTGTCTGTTTTACCAAAAATGTTTTATTCTCACAGCAATTTAGGCATTCTATTCCAAAGTAATATTAAACCTTTTAAGAAAATACTGCATAATTTCAAAGAAAAGAATGAATATGCTGCAGCAAGGAGAATTGTATAAGACTGTGGTTAAATGTAATGGAAGTCAGCATTGTCTGGCTCTTTCTCATCCTAATTTCAGTTGTTAAAACATCAGGGACTCCATCAGAATAAACATTATATTCTCAGTCAGTTATATTGTGCATTAAAAGCAGTGGTTTATGGCACCTATTAGAGTTGTCATTACCCTTGTGCCATTCTTGGTTGATCAAAGGGTAGGGGAACCCTCTCTCCTAGGGAAGAAGAAAACTAAAAAGCACATTCAGTGGAGTGCATGACAGATACTCCTTGGGAGAACACTTCAGGCTTCAGTTCATTTCTTTTTAAAATGAACATTCGTACCAAAAGCATCAAAGTAAACATCATGCCTCATTACTCCTTTCCATTGTTCACACAGGATATGTATAGGTATAAAGCTGATTAATGGAAAGAAATGACAATATTCAGTGGCCTTGAATAAACAATGAAAGAGGCAAACATTTGCTAGACTCCATGAATGAAAAAATATCAAAGACTCTGTAGGAGGATAATGACTCCGGCTATCTTGGCGAAGGACACAGAGTCCCATTCTCTGTGAATTGCTGGCTAGATGTGTGGGAGTTCTTTGGAACTAATGCCATGCACCATTCTGAAATGACAATTAGTAATTGAAAAAAATAAGATTTTCAGATTTGGATCAGTTGATGAGTGTTTGATAATCTCAGAAACCATATGGAGAAGTTGTATATGCTGGTTGTGTGATTTTATAACTTGTAAAGAGCTTTGATTTTTATCAAAGATTTTCTTCTCAAAACCAGATTCATAGTATTTTCTGAGATTAATTTCCTAATATAATCAGCCCTGGTCTTCCAGTAAAGCTCTGTCAGTAGTAATAATAGTAGTAGTAATTATCATCACTATCATCGTCATCATCTTATCAATTAAATAAATAGTAAATTTTCAAAGTGGATATTTTACCATATCTAGAATCTCAAGATTACAAAGAAACAAAACACTAATGTTCATTTTCATAACTGTAAGAAAAGCAAAACACATTACATTTAATAGGATCAGAAATGTTAAGGGGCATGTAGATCTATGAGCTCCAAACCAGACTGATCATCTAAATTATTGAGAAGTTTTTCTCTAGTCTCTTTCCCCAGACCCCACTCCAGACACACTGCTACGGGCTGAATTGTGCCATGTGCGCAATGTGTATGCTGAAGTCTTGATCTTCAGAATTTCAGAATCTGCCTGTACTTTAAGACTGGTTCTTTAAAAAAGTAGTTAAGATAAAATGAGGTCATGATAGTGGGCTCTAATATCACTGATGTCTGGTTTTGTTGTTTGCTTGTTTCTTTTAGTCCTGACAATTGAATCCAAGGCCTTCACACTGAGCAACATCCTTGGCCCTTTTTTATTTTGAAAAAGCATCTCACTAAGTCATTAAGTTGCCCAGACTGGGCTGGAACTTGGGATCCTCCTGCTTCAGCCTCCCAGAGTGCTGGGAATACAGGAGTGCAGCACCAGGCCTACCATATGACTGGTGTCCTCACATGCAGAGGAGATTAGACAAATACAGAGAAAGAACCATGTGAAGACAGAGAGAAAATATGATCATCTACAAACCAAAGAAAGAAGTCTTAGAAGAAACCAACCGTACCTTGCTCTTAGACTTTCAATTTGGACTTTTAGCCTCTAGAGCTGTAGAAAATTCAGTTTTATTTAAGCCACCCAGATGTAGTACATATTTGTGGTAAGCAGTACATTTTTTATATCTGGGATAGCCAAAGATGCTTTTAAACTGCTCTGGGGCTGCACTGAAGGTATGAAGCTAACACCGAAGAGGTGGACTATAGATGAACCTCCCTGGTACCCACTGACAGGAAGTGGTCTTAAGGATCAACCAAAATGACCATGACCGCGACCATGCAGGGCTGGCAGCGCTGTGACTCCTTCCCTGTGCCTGCAGGCAGGACATAAACAATACTGAATTAGGACCCTGAAGTTTGAACCCCACAATCGGTCAGTGATCCTTCATTCCACTATTTTCCCTACTTCAGATTTTTCCATAATAATCACTTAAATATATTTTGGTTCAGCCACATGATAAAACATTATGTGGCCTCTTTTCTGAGAATATTCAACGATGAAGAGAACAACTGAAAACAAAATGTTAAGGACAAATGGCACATGAAAATTAAGTATTATGATGTCAATTATTTGTATATGTGTTTACACACAAGCAGAGGAAAAAATTGTCTGTAGTAACGGCATGAGAGGATTATGAGTGCTAAGTTTTCTTCCTTTTACTTCTATTTTTAATGGGTTGAGCTGCTTTTATATTTCTACATAAAAACATAGAATGAAACAGTAAAAATGAACAAATAAAAGTACTAAAAAGTAAAAGTAGAAAATAAGAGATGTATAGGGTTCTCTTTAGGTCTGTAATATTATAGCATGTCTCAAATCTGGCTGCACATTAGAGTGACCTCGGTTGCTTTTAAAAAATACCATCTTCTAGGCTCCATCCAAAGAGCTTCTGATTTATTCAATCCTCAGTAGAGCCCAGGTATTATATTTTATTTGGGGACGTTTGTTTGAGTTATGTTTATTTTATTTCTTTTTTTTTCCCCCTTCCTTTTTTCTTTCCTTTCTTTAATATCTCTCTAGAGAATCTAACTTGAAGTCATAGTTGAAAACCAATGTTCTATATGTATACATCCCATGTATTATTTATCAAGCACTAAGCCTTACTAGGAAGAAATACATGTGAAGAGTCACTGACTCATGGCAAGAAGCATGGCACAAAATCCTTAAAAATAACAAGAAAAGTAAAAGAATGTCATCACAAACTACCTAGCCAGGAGTAAAGGAAATTACAGCACAATTAGCAGAAATTCTATTGGAGAATTTATTGGCGATATTTACTGATCTGAATTACCTCTTGGTTATGTGCTAGGAATTCTAGTTAATTGAGAAAAAATGGCCAATATGTGGTTCCACTGGCTCAGAATTTCAGCTTTTGGGGGAATATATTGGTTCTAAGCAATAAGACTGCAATTTGGATGATCTTTTTTCCTGATATCCTTGACAAACAAGCTGAAAGTTACTGTATGTACTAGGATAATGTATGTTCATCATCAAGATGAAATATGCATGATACCGCACAATGAGGGAAGGGAGAAGCTAATTCAGAACCAATTGGATCTTCTAGGATGAATCCTAGTACCAACTTTTCCAGTCATGAAATTAGAAAAACTGCAGCAGCCCAAATTAGAGACATACTTTCAGTCCTAGAAGTGCTGGTGAGGGCAAAAACATCAGATAAGCGTGAAGGGAGTCCATTTCTACTATCAATTCACTATCTTTTTCTTTTCTCCTATTCCATTTTCCATACTATTTTAAACAGGAAGAGTTGATGATTGCGACTTCAAAAATTAAATACAGGTTAAGTATATCAATAAATATACTTGAACATCTCTTAGAAGAAATGGATGTAATGACAAATAAGATCAAAAGCTTCTGTTTCCAAGAGGTCAGCCTGTCTTCAATTCTGGAAATATATGTCCTCCATACAGTAAGACACACACACACACACACACACACACACACACACACACAAAGAGAGAGAGAGAGAGAGAGAGAGAGAGAGAGAGGCTGCCATTGCCATGAGAAATGTTAAGTCTAAGAAGAGCGCCTATACATGTTGCGTGGCCCAAGAGGTGACTGCAGTGTCCATTACAAACTGCCTCACACTCCCCCACTCCAGCAGTCATACAGTGCAGCTCTCTGTTCGCTCAATGTTGGAAAATGAAGTCTACATTTCCCAGGCTCCCTGCAGCTAGTTTAGAAGACTTTGATGATGGAGACAACATTATGACTCAGGGACTACACCCACTCAACACACACAGCCAGAGAGGCCCTAGGCCTTTAGCAGCAGTTCTAGAAGAGATTTGGGTGAAAGAGGTAAAATAACCCAATGCAACAGCAAAATTTCTTTGTTTCCCTATACCAGCGTCACAATGTGTGTGGACATTTCTTCTGCTTGTTTCGTTTCTCTCTATGTAACACAGTCATGGTTCCAAGCATATTCAGAAATTCTATAAACCAAACAATACTCTGCAGTGAGACCTTTTCTATTCAAATTGAGCAGAATGAATATTATAACTAAGATCATTGGCTACTATAGGGAGATAGTGTTGCAAATACAGCTGAAACCCTTGTAGAATAAAATTATGTTTATGTAATATATAAGTCTGATACAACAAGAGTGTGTTCATATGTTTATAAAACATACCAACTTGATAATTAACGTGTAAACTTATGTTTATAACATATTAACCTGATAGAAAAAGACCATGTTTATGTATTACTTATGTAATATATAATGTATTAGTTAAGGATTCACTAAATTTGTACTATGCAAGTCTAAATTCTCTCTTTTCCTAGAATTATTGGAAGTGGCATGTTACAGACTTTTCTTTAAAAAAAATACTTTGTCACTTACTGAAATCTTACATAAAAGATGATGAAAACAGTCACCAGACAAAAGGCTGACTAAATAGCACATCTTAGTTCTCAACATATCAGAAGCATAGACTCAACGTACTTGTAAGATGTATGCACACTCTAAGACGTCTTCTAAGAATTGCTCTAATGACAGATGGGGAAAAGGCTATCATGACACTTAGTAAAGAAACCGTTACTGAGGGAAGGAAAGTAAGTCCTCTCATTACTTTGAGTGGAAAAGAAAATGAAGCTTAAGGCCTGAGTTAGCAGAAGTCAAAAGAGCTATTTAAAAGAACCTAATAGCATAAATTTGAAAGAGGTCACAGTATTTGTAAAATATTAAAGATCCTTATATAGGTTACAGTGTTATCCCTTTTTAATAAAACATTAAATCTCTTCATTAGCTGAAATTTAAAATTTGAGAATGTGAGACATAAAGTTTGTTAACTATAGAGAGGCTGCTTTCTTCATTAGGATGTCGGGATGAGTAAGACAAGACAGACATTAGGGCCCACGGTTGTGCAGGGCTGTGTAGTAGGCTGAATAACTGTGTCCCAAAAAAGGCATATCACAGCGTTTTGTCTTCTGACTTGATCTTTTCGGTATTTTCAACAATGACAAAAAAGTATAGTTTGCAATTTTATTACACTTGAGCATCCCTAACCCATAAATCCAAAATTTGAAACGCTCCAAATTCCAAAAATATTGAATGCCAACACAGCATTACAAGTGGAAAATTCCATACCATGAAACTGTTTCATCCACAAAATTATTAAAAATATTGTATTAAAGTGTGTTCTAGCCCCAAGATACTTCATTATGTACATACAATATGCCAAGATCTAAAGTATTTCCTCTCCTGAGTATTTTTAAAAAAGGATACTCCAACTATATATCTTTATAAATCAGCACCCAAAGTGAATTGAAGGAGCAAAGATGAACCATTTGTGCATAACGATATTGTTTAGAAAAATGAATTCTACAACAGTAAAATCAGGGAGATGAGAATGAAACATTTTTGTCCAAAAAGTTACATATTTGGTTAAACCTAAGTTGAATGTGGGTCAGTAGTACAGTAAGAAATTCAAACCTCAATTGAGCTACACTTAAAAATGGTTAAGAGTACAAGGTTCAGATAAAGTTTGCGTGTCTTCTTTTCTCGTTAATTAAACCAGTCTCGGAATACTAAGTTGCAGTCTAGGCATGTATTTTAAAATAGAGATGGAGAACAGATGCCTGTTCAGAGGACCAAGGCCAAGATGACAGAAGAGACTCTGACATCGAGGTATTTGTGGGATTCTTAAGGAAGCTGTCTGCCCAGCCTATGAAAGGGAAGACTGTCTCTAAATATTTAAGGAATGTCCTTGTAGACGCAGGATTAAACATATTTTAAGAGGCTTCTAAAAACTGAAAACAATTAGTACTATATAATCATAACCTACTGTCTCCCAAATGACTCCAAGTCCCCTAGGTCTCTGTGATCATTTTTCCCTTTATTATTCAAACAAAATTAGCACTCCTTCCCTACTTATATTTCCACAGTTGCCTGGAGGGAGGAGGAAGTTGTTTACATTCTATAATCCATTTTCTCTACACTAATCTGCTGTTTCTGATTCCAGTTTTTGTCCAGTACTGTCAAGTATTTCTGTTTGCCTCACTCTCTTCCTACAACTGTCCTTGATTTACTCATCCCAAGTCACCACCTTTCATTTCATAAAGCACCATTCCACAGTGCTATTATGTAATACACTTGAGCTAAAAACATTGATTTACTGACCAGACTTTCAGCACAAAACCAAAAGAAAGCCTACAATTAGATCTCAAAAAACAATGTTCTTAGACTCTATCTGCCAACCATCATGTTTTCGGACATTTGTTTTCGTACTTGTTCCCTGAGTTTCAGAACCCCAATCTCTAGCTTTTAGATCAACACCAAATCAAAGCCCAGTTCATGTTGTTTTATGAAATTTAATTTCTTTGATTCATTTCCCGTTCATTCCATACAATGTTTTGGGTCCTGCTTTGCATGATTTTTCAAAATTTGTTTTTCTAAAGAAAGATTTTTCTCTTGAGCTCCATCTTTAGCTATTCAAAGAACCATTTAAAGACTTCAATTGTGAGTTTTCATTTAGGACCTAACGAACCCCCCACCAAATTCTAGAAGGGGCTGAAGGTCAAGGCCGCTGTACTTGCCTCCATTATTTCTGCTTGGAAAGCAGATTGATAGGTAGTAGAAGATTGATTCTCCTCCTACCCAGAGCAAACCCCAAGTGGGAGCAGCAATATTTTTTCTTGTTACATAGGAAGATCCTTTTGTTTGGTGTTATCAGCAAAGAATATGGGCTGCTTCTTGAGATTTTGAATTCCCCTATGACTAGAGTTCAGCACAGAAGCCGACTTACTATTTGGGAAAATATTATAAGGTAGAAAGTCTAACGAAATTTCCTTCCAAATCTAGAAGTGTATTAGTCTATTAGTTTTGCCATTGTTAATGAAACTCTACGAACATTTCCTCAGGGCATTAAAATAGCATTTAATGTAAAAAGAAAATATAAGAAAAATTTAAAAGATCAATCTGTATGGTTCCTTCTGTTCAACTAATACTTCACTAATTGGTAATACAAAAACAGTGCATTTTGTTCATTTTTACTCAGTCAAAAAAACCCACATTTTAATAAGAACTGCCTCATTTATTTCCTTATAATTCTCCACTAACCCTTCAGTTTGGGTTAATAACATTTCTCACAAAGTGCAATTCCAATTTTTGAGCCACTGTCGACTAACCCAATTCACGTTTAAAATTTTTTGTCTCTTAGCTGTTTCTGACTCTAAGTAATTTCTCTAATGTTCACATTAATCCTCATTAGTAGAAGACTCCTCTTTGGGGACACCAAGGTCCTTTTCCTAAACATGATGGTCCGTTTAAGTAGGGCTAGTCTTAATCGGGAGTTTTATTAAAAAGAATTTTACAGACTCTCAAATTCTATTTTTCTATATTGGGCTGACATGATTTGCCTGTGGCATAGCTGACGCAAGCAGCGCTCCTATTGCAATAGTCGATGAATAGCTTCACACAACAAACTCAGCACTGACAATCCTGATAACAATCTGAACTAATCAAATGTGGCACCTCATGTCCATACATATTCTCCATTTCTTTTCTTGTGAACATAAAATGATGGGTCTAGACTTGGCATACAGACATTAGGAAATTCCAACTATATGAATGCTCATTAAAACCACCTCTTTATCAATTTTAGATAATTGATAGCCACGAAACTTCTCAGTATAGTCTCTTAATTACAACAGGTCTGAAAAGATCATCAGGGCTGTTTTCTAGTATCCTAAGTATAGAGGCAGATTCTCTCTAAATTTAAGCCCTGGTTATCCCATACCTCACCCCCAACTTCAATTTCAACTTGACACACTAAGGTACATCCCTTTTCAAAGATACCCTCATTTAGAGTAATCCCAACAGCCAGGCATGGTGGTGCATGCGTGTAATCCCAGCTCTCGGGAGGCTGAGGAAGGAGGATTGCCCGGAGTTCAAGGCCAGCCTGGGCTATATAATGAGTTCAAAGCAAGACTGAACTACATAGCGAGACTCTGCCTCAAAAAAAAAAAAAAATTAAATTAAATTAAATTAAAAAGTACATACACAGAGTACTCCCTAAAATTCCTTAGGCATATTCCAGACACACAGCTTTGGACAATAGCACTGCACTAGAACATAAAGTGCAACCTGTCCCGCTTTGGAGGAGCACAGGTATTTACATGTGGTCACTGCTTTCTTGGGCATGACAACTGGGAAAGTGGGTTACCTACAGGTCAACAGGAAAATGCCCAAGTCTCCTTTAGAAACCAGATATATTTATTATTTAGTCAACAACATCCTGCTGGTTCCCCTAAATTTCTGTCATTCCTCCACTTGCTGGTGCTTCAAACTTTACAGAACCCCATCACCAGTCCTCCACTATGATACTGAAGCCACACAGCATTCTCTGCTCTTTGATAATTAGTGTTGTTTGGCACATTTATGCTATGCTTTCATTTAATGACATTACACTGCTTATTTCTCATAACAATCATGTGATCGTTAGCTCCTTTCGTAATGGATAAACTAGCCAAGTGTGGTGGTGTATGCCTGTAATCCTAGCTACCCAGGAAGCTGAGGCAGAAGCATGGCAAGTCCGAGGGCAACATGGGCAATTTAGCAAAATCCCATCTTAAGATAAAACAATAAATACAAGAGACTGGGGATGTTACTCAATTGTAAAGCATTTTCTTACCATGGACAAGGTTCTGTGTTCAATCCCAGTGTCATCAAAAAAAAAAGAAAAAAATGGGGAAGAAGTAGAAATCCAGATTAAGAATGATCAATCATCCTGCCCAGACAACATCGTTTGTAGGTGACAGAGATCGCATTCTGACAAGGCCGACTGCATCTGAAGTCTTCCTATCTTCACACTGAACCTCACTGTCTCCTCTTCTCAATCATTTTAACAGTTACTATCCTGAAATGCACTGCAAAGTTTCTCTTAGCACCGCTGCTCTTTTCTCTGTGATGCTTTTTTTTGTTACCTGCAATATACCTGGAGTAACAAAAATAAAAACCCCCAAGAAAAACTACAATTAGGTCGAAGCAAAAAAAAAATTATGATTCTTTATTCTGGGATACTTGAGAAACATATGAGGGGGTCGGGGGGGAACTCCTTGTTGCTGTTTTCCTAGCTCCATTATAGTTTCATAAACATTTTCATGACCTTTAATCATATAAGTCATTATTTTAAAGTTTGAAAATGATTAGGTTCTTGTTATTTTCACTATTTTCACTCTTGTTAATTCCACTTCTGCAATTCCTTCATAAGGAAATTACCAGATATGCACAAAAAAATTGCTACAGTAGTATTTCCAATAGTGAATTAAAAGTAGAATAAAGAAGAAATAGTTAAATTCTGCTATGCATTTACACATTATACAATAATTAAATATTATGACTATGATAAATTTTAAATTACATTTTACAGTTTAAATGTAGTAAAATTGCAGATTACTATGTAGCAGTTTGATAGTTTTGTTTTAATGCAAAGAAATACCAAATTTACAAGTAGTAGGATTTTAAAAATAGGTTAATTTTACCCTCCAAGATTTCTAGAGGGAGCAAAATAATGTGATTATGTAGTGAATAGAAAATATGCAGAAAATTTTTTATGAACAATTTATGTAGCAAGAAAGCCTTTGGACAGAGGGAAAGCATTTAAATCTCTCTCTCTCTCTTTTTTTTTTTTTTTGGTACTGAGGATCGAACTCAGGGCCTTGTGCTTGCTAGGCAAGCACTTAAGTCTCTCTTGACCTAACTTGGGGCTCAGTGCAAGGAGAACATTATAAAAATGTCACTGGTGGCTTTTTTGTCTCAAGTCCTCTATGATTTATTATAAACTAGTTTTACTTCATTCCATTAGCAAAAAGTACATACGTAGGCCTAAGTATGTGTCCCCTAGTAATTAATACTCTTTGCATTTGGCCGAATATTTCTTGCACCTGAAGCATGCACTGTGGCCTAAAAACACGTGCCCTCTTGGTCCTCACTGTGAAGCTGACAATTATAACGCTATCATTAGCCCAATTATAAACTCTCTGGGATCCAGTAGTTGAATCATCTGAATCCAAGAAGAAAAATTTCCCCGAAGCTCTCAGTATGGGATCCTCACATGCTCCCAAAAAGAAATAAATCTTGAATGATATTTGTATCAATTATCTGTTGCCACAATAATGCTGCCAAGAAACTAGCTCCAAGATCAGTCTTTAGTTACCAAGTGTGTACAAGAGCGATTTAGACCAGATAACCCTTCTGTCCTCATCTGGGCTCACCTCCACATCCGAAGTCAGGTCTGTCCGTGGAAAACCTGACTCTGCTCCCCATGTCTCCACTGTTCCTCCACCAGACCAGCCCAGATACATTGCCCTAGGGCAGGCAGCGGGCCACGGGCGGGAGCAGCAAAGTACACGCACTTTTTCCATTCTCCACATGCATTAGGTCTGCAAACTACATGGTCAAACTCAGAACCCAGAAAAAAGGAAAGAGATTCTTCTACTAAGTGAGAAGAACTTCAGTCACAAGGCCAAAGTCAAGGACAGAAGGAAGGCTGACGAATTGAGGTCACTGATGTAACTAATTCACCATACACATATATATCTCATGAATCAGTACCACCATGAGTTGCAGCTGGCCGAGGGATGATAGTATCTTTCAAAAAAAAAATCTAATGTAGGAATGAAATTGACTAAAAGATATTCTTAAAAACAAAGCCTATTCTACTCTTGTCACATTTGACACTATTGTACAGGCCTCTAATTAACAGCATTCATGAGTAGTATATGGTGAAAGTTAACACTTGCAACACATAATTCAGAGATACAAGCCAACTCTGATAGTCTTTCTGCTAACCTTGACTGACAGTCTAACGTTTAATTAATTATACAAGAAAAACATTGATTTATAAATTATTTTATGGCTATAGCAAGAAAACCAAAGTGAATATGAAACCAAAGCTATTTAACTGAATTTGTTAAAATTTTACTTCAAAAATGGTCTTTGTCTTTCTCTTACACTGAATTAGTCTTAGATGTTTCATGGGCCCCAAGGAACTAAGCCCATATATTCACCGACTACCTAGGTTTACTTCTTGAGCTGACCATGTGCAAGAAATTTTAACATGTACACACAACACAGCTACTGGGGGGTATCTAAACTTCCTCAAGGATGGTGGCCCCAAAGGCCAAGAAGCTGAGAGAGAGTAGAAGCTGTAAAAACACGAGGCCTGGACTCAGAGGTAAAAGAGCATCATTTCTATTGCATTCTGTTGTCCAAAACAAAACATGAAGCCATCCCCAATTCAGGAGTAGAGAAGTCAACTCATCTCTTGACTACTCACTTGCCAAGTAACATCACAAGGGGATGTTAGTGCAGGAACAAGAAGGGACATTGAAGCTATCTTTATAGAGAATCTCTCACAAATAGTGATGGTCATTACCTTTTTGACAGTGTTGACATAAGGAGCTGAGAAAATAAAATAAAACAACTTGTAAAATATGTAGAATTAGAAGTGCTTGCATTTTTAAAAGAAAATATATGTGAGTGTTTGACTCTGTAGATGGTCTAAGTATAATTAGACTTATTACTAGGCTGTTTTTGTGTCCCTAAAGCACAGCACCTGCTAACTTAACTGTTCTTTCTATCCAGAATTTCTGAGGCATGCAGGATGGGTTGGCGGGTCAGTTTAAATATATGAAATTGCATGGAGGTTTTGCTCATGTTTTTTTGTCTTGCCTTCAGTAGGTTTTTCCTTAAAAATGAGGCTTTCTCTGCATTACAGGCAGAGATTTGGAAGCTTCCATACTGAAGTAATTGCTACACATCTGTTTCACTCTATATGTATTTCAATTTGATTCCAGAGTTTCACTCCTTCGTTCATCATTTCCGTTTTCTTAAGGCAGAAGGAATGACTTTTATCTTCTGCATTAAGCCTATGGAATGCGTAACCAAAGTTCTCTGCAAATGCAAGACCTGTTTTACCATCACTGCTGGCACCACAACTGTTCACCTAACTCTGCGGCCATCTCAGCTGAGCACTCCACAAGAAGCAGGCTTTGGGCTGCTGAGAGATCAGTCACTGTGGCCTGTGGAAGGATCCTACACGCGGTTTACACAGTGGATTCAATTATGACTTCCAAAAATATGCTCAAATCTTGACCCTCAGAACTTATGACAGTAAAGTTATTTGGAAAATAGGTCTTTACAGATGTAATCCATTGAAGATCTTGTGATCAGATCATCCTGAATTTAAGGGAGGCCTAAATCTAATGGCAGATATCTTTATAAGAAGATACAGAATTTATAGAAGAACATAGGGGTGATGGCCTGTTAAGAAAGACCACTACACCATACTGAACTAACAGAAGGCTGGAAGACATCAGTAAAAATGGACTGTGCCTTGTGAATACTTTGATTTTAGGCTGCTGGCCTCCAAGATTAAGAGATTAAATTTCAGTTGTTTAAAGTCACCCAGCTTATTATATTTCACTATGGTGGCCTTAGCAATGAATATATTTCACTTGGATGGTGCCAAAATCTATATAAGTAGAGACCAACAGAATGGTCCCTGGATTTGAATACTATGCATTTTTGGGGAAGATAATCTCTATATTCTAGTTATATAATGCTGAGTCACCTAATAATCCATTCTATCCCTTTGGGCAAGAGATACACTGGCAAAGAGTCTTGTCTCTGCCAAAGCAAACAAACAAAAAACCACCAACAATACCAAAAAACCCTGTCATCGTTACATTCAAACTCCATGGCCTCTATTTCTGAGAGGCTGGCCAACAAAAGCTTGTAATGAAATTGATTCCATACTTTCTCATGTATCTTATTAGGCACGGAAAGTTGGGGGGTTCTAACTCAGTATCTTTCATAGAGTTGCAATTCAGATGTCAGATGGAGTGACAATCACCGGAATGCTTGCCTAGGGTTGGGTGATCTGCTTCCGGGTTGTCCCTCTATGCAAAGGCCTCATGATCTCTCTGGCTATTGTCCAGAGGCCGCAGTCCCTCTCCCCAGGAGCTTCTGCTCACAGTATAGAAGCTAATTTGTATCAGGTTGTACTATTTGAGATAAAAGTTGAGGGAAGGGCAAAGTAGAAGTAGCAATGGCTTTCATAAACTAGCACTGGAAGGAAAGTACCACAACTTCTACAGCATTCCATTGGCTGTACAGGTGATGCAGAAGGACCCATACAAAGGCTTGACTACCAAAAGGTGAGTCCCGTCAGAGGGTCACATTAGAGGCTGACTATCCCAACATTCTTCCTAAAAGTAGCCGTTAATTCTCAGATCAGCCTTTCCGACCCCATGCTTCATTTAATAATTGTCCTCATCCCTATCCCCAGAGGATGGTTTATATTTTCTGAATTCTTGATAACTAAAGAAAATTAAAATCACTATTTGTCTTTCTGTTTTCTGAACTTCCATGTGAAATGATGAGCCCTATTAAAGAAAGAAAAACTTCCAAGCTACTTTTATAATATAGCATTTCATATCAGTGGAGTATGAGGTGGTGTCCTTTACTAGCTAACAAGTGTCACCCTACAGAAGGTTCCTCCTTATCAAAATGAACTGTGAAAAAACATTATTTTTAATTTTATGAAATTTAGTGCTATACTGAAATGCATTTGAAATTATTGTCAGCAGCATGATAAAATTAGATCAAACCTTGATACCCATTTAAGAAAGGACAGTGCTAAGGAGTATGGATGGTGTGAACACCAAGGTTCAAAACACGTAACACACAATTGCTAATAGGACTCTTCATAAGGTCTTCTCAGAATATTCTTTCCTTTTGGGAAAGCTTTGAAACATCCCTCTGGCTCTCTAAGGCAAATCATGTCCCTCAAAACATAACAATCATAATCCATAATCACCTACAGCAATATGGTAGTATGTGTCAACTCCTAATAGGAGAATTGTAAAAGTATCCTGCACAACAGTCTCCCTCATAGCACCATAATTTTACATTGTTTTGTGTGTTTCAGCTATCATTTCCTTGCAAATTTAAAAAGGAAAGAAAGGCATAAATTCAACTTGGTGTGCATATTCAACGTCAAATGTTTCTTCCAAATACTGAACTACAAAGTAGTAATTGGTAACATCTGCTGTCACTGACTATTTTCATGATTTGTGTGGTACCTAGAAATTTATTGTAACTAAGAAAAGAGCACATTAACTTTATTTCTGTTCAGATAGTGATTCCAAGAATTTAACAGCAACATCTGTGACTGTCACTAGTCAGGGAGTCTTTCAACAGAAATATAGTACAAATATAGTATGATACATGGCAAGTTACAGCTAAATACAAAATGCTAATTGTTTTCTCTATATTCTCCAGGCCATGTCCTACTGGATTGCTGCAGAAACAAAATCTTGGATGGTCCAAAGCAAAATTTAAAAAGCAAACACCCAGGAACTGGTCTTTACCTGTAGATGGTCTGGGGTCAAGGCCTCACTCTCACACTGCCAAAGACTCCACGAAAGCATGTCTTTGTGTACTAGGCAACAGCGAAGCAGCAACTTCCAAGCTATGTTGTCTTACAGGAACTGCATTGGTGTTGTGATCATTGTCTTGCTTCCCCATCAGTAGTGAGGAGACGGTCTTGTTTTCTATAACTGAAAATTTGATTCTTATTTTTAGATTACTCATCCAATGCATCAGTTATTAGCTTTTCTACTGAAGCCAAAGTGAATTCTGCCATTCGTATGCTAAGGAGAGTTGAGTTAGTGATTCAGCCCCACCAGTGATATGGAATTAGATAAATTGACACGTCTAACAAAAATCTGTTACAGTTACCTTAGATACCTTAAGAGCTTCAACAACATAGATTTATCCTTACAGCATTTGTAGGGGAGGAAAAATATCTTATCCTTCTACCTATTTTACATTCATTGGGGGGACTCCATAGTGAAAGATTAACAAAGGAAAAGTGAACAAATATATTTAATATGAGTTTTAGATGACATGAGAGTCTTCATAAGGAAATGACCCACAGGAATAGTTAAGACCGTACATTTTTATGTTCATGCTGGTGAAGAGTGGATAGTTAAGATATAGTCCTATGGTAATAAACTGGGAGAAATTTAACAAGGTCTATATGTTGAGATTCTTCTCCTTCCCCTTTCAAAAATAAATATGCTCCTTTTATTCTAGGTATAAGGAGGGCACAGAGGGGGGTCTTAAGACCCACTTCAGGGGAATGGCTAGAAGGAAGAGAAACTCTTGCCTCTGCAGTTTTCTTAAATTTCTTCAATCTAAAATATTCAGTATGTCAATGCACCATATTTTGGAGTACCGTTTCCTGGACCCCATCATGTTCAGTCTTTCATAGAAGAGAATGCAATATTAAAGTCTCCAAGCTATTCTCTAAACTTTATCTACTGTTATTTTTATAAATATTTATTTAGCACTTTCTATATGACTTTCTTTAGGCTGGGGGCTGGGTCGGTCTGCAGTATTAAGATATTCTCATTGTCTTCAAGAAGATTAAAGTAGACATGTGTAATTCCAACACCAATGGAGAGTGAAGCAAGAGATTTGCAAGTATGAGCCCAATCTGGGCAATTTAGAGAGATCCTGTCTCAGAATAAAAGTATTTTTAAAGGCCTGGGGACATAACTCAATGAGAAGGCCTTGGGATCAATCCTCAGTACTGAAAAGAGAGGGGGAGGAGCGGGAAGGAGAGAGAAGCAAAGGGAGAAAGATTAAAATGTAGTGGAGATAATATATAAAAAAAATAGGTACTTACAAAGCACTGTGATAAAAATTGCAGGAAAAATACATACAGTTGTATAGAAGCACAGCGGGGCTTACCCCCGAGTTCCAAAGTAGGAAAAGCTTCCCATACAAAGTTCATCAAAAGACAGATACAAGGAAAAAAAAGAGAAGGTTTTGTAATCCAGCGTAGACAATGTATGTAAAAGCAAACCTTAGTACAATTTTCTTGCATATTTTTATATGTTCTTTGGCCTATTCATCTGGTTTTCAATCTATATATATGATGATTAACTTTATAATATTTTCTACAATAAATAAATGAATCTGATACTGGAAAAATAAAAAGGGGTGGAGAGAAAGGAGTGGAGAGAAAGGAGAAAACAAGAATTGAAGTGTGTTATGTACACGTACCAATTGACTACAATGAATGTAATCATTATGTACTGCAAACACGTAGTAAGAAAAGTTAAAAAAAAAAAAGTGTCTCAGAAATGAGGACAGGGTGATTCCAAGTTCAGATACAAAGATCTAAGGACAGGTGACAACCTGGTGTACTGGGGAAATGTATGTTGCTCCATAAGACCTGGAGCAGAGTGAAGAACAGCATCAACAAAAGAATGATTTCTAATGAACAGGACAAAATATGAAATGGAAAAATTAAATCAGGCAATACAAAATTTGTTGATTCTAACCCTGCAGCTACAGAATTGCCTGCAACTAGCCAAATAGTTAATTCTATCAAAATGAAGGGATGAAAAGTAGACAGCCAGTAAAAGCAAAGATACATACGATACATATACGACAAACACATACCAAAGCCTGGCTTACAATCTTCCTTGTTGGCATATTTACTTAACCCTAACCCTGACTCTAAACATTCAGAGGAATCTAAAATATCTAAATTCAGAAATGGAGTTAATTATTTAGTACTAACACACTAGTTCATGAATTATTAAACAAAAAATAAAGGAAATAATGATTTTTAACATTAGGTTTACAAATACTAAATTGAAAGATTTGAATTTTGACCTGGAAGACTAAGAAATGATACAGACAAGCTATAGGGAAACCAGATCACAATAATGAGTTTAGATTACATCTTGTGAGGAGCAGGGAACTATCAAATTAAGCAATGGGGAAACCTAAGGCAAAGCATATTTTCACCTTAAAAATGATCCCTTTGGCTTATTCTGTGACTAGAAGAAATCTAGATTGATGGCAGAAAAAGTAGTTAAAATGTTATTGCTGTTACTTAGTAAATGTAATGATTAGTACTAAAACAATGACGAAGTAATTATAACCAACTTATACTGATCATCTGTCATATATCAGGAAATTTTACAAACACTTTATTTACATTACTTTGTTTTATCTTAGTATCAATCCTATAATAAAGGTACAATTATTAGTTTATACAACCAGAAATTAATCTATCACTCAGTAGGATAGTTCAGGGCCATAGGGAAATTCTAAGAATATAAGCGGTACCAAATACCTATCAACCTAATTGGAAAGTAAGAAACAGGAAATTAGCTAATATTAAAAGACAAATATAAGAATAATCAACTCCTTATTGCTTCAGGTTTGTAACATTGAAGGAGAACGATCAAATAGGGGAAAGATTTTGTCCAAATAGCGCTTAGTACTGACTTAAACCAGGAGTCATTAACCTGCAAAGAACTCAAGTTGCAAATACACACAAAAAAAATTGATTTGGAAAGTAACAAATGCATTTTTCATGATAAAGTATATGAAGGAAAAGTTCGTTATTATTTGTTTGTAATGTGGTTGCTACGGTACTTTATCTCCCAAGAAGTCTTATTTTACAAAATGACTAAGCAAATAAGACTAACCTAAAAAAATAAGGAAGATTTTACAAACACCATTTTTGATTTCAATGACAGCTTTAATTGCTAGCAATAAAATGAGAGCTAAATTGTCTAAAAATGTGAGATTTTTTAATCTGCTTATGTAAAGTTGATATCTCAATGTTTCATCTGAGTTCAAGGAAACCTCAGGATTTCATTTTATCTAAGTCCACTCACTCCTCTACCAATTCCCAAACTTATAGCTTACTCATTTGCTTTTAAAAGCAAAAAGCTTAATTTTTATACACAGTACAGTAAGAAAACACAGTTTGCCTTACACTGGAAACTCTACACAGTTAATTAGTAAAGAAAGAAGAGTGTCTCTAAACAAAGCTGAACACACAGCACTGATTTGACTCTTGGATATGACCTGAAGGAACACTGTTCTAAACCTCTGCCAGCTTCTCCCTTTGATATTCTGCAAATTGGGCAGAAAGATTTAAATGTACAAGTGGATAGCGATGTCTGCTGCCTCGTTACTGGTTGAACAGACTGCTCCCCAGGCCAGTTCGTGCATTCCTCACCATTCCAGTGTCAGCCTATTACACTATGGCCATTTTCACCCATTGCTAGAGCAGTGTCTGCAGCAGCTGATTAGAATATTCATTCTCTTTTCTTAATTAAAACTTCCTAAAATATCCTCACCAGAAATTCCTGGAAACAAATTATTGAAAAGTTTATATAACTCCCATGGGCATAAATTTAGAATACAATCATTCATTCAGTATGTCTTCTTTAAAAATAAGAAGCGTCATTGAAGAAAAGAGACCGGGGATGTGGGTTTAGAGTATGCACAAACTGGTCCTTGTTTTCAGCTGCTTAGCTAACTTATTTGCATTATCAGTGCAGTAGGCATTAATCGGTAAATCAACTGGGCTCAATCACAATGTTATCAAATATCCCAGCCCACTAAGAACAAAGCAATAATCACTATAATTTCCCAACTGTGCTGTAGGCCATATTAGTGAAAGTCTAACAGTAAATAGAAACTAATGCAATGTATTAGAAACAGTACAATTTTTTCATTGACAAGACTTGGGTTCAGAACTAAGTATTTCATTAATCAGCATTTTGATCTTGAGAAGGTCATTTAATTCTCTGAGTCTTCTTTTCTTGTTGACAAAATTGAAGCTATAATATTTGCCCTTTAAATCTAAATATAGCCTTTTATGAGCACCAATTGAGCTTACCAAATGATCTTAAAGATTCACCAAATATCTCTCACATTATTGAAAATTATTGCTGAAACTCCAGCACATTTCCTTCAAATCTTTGGTAAATTATAGCAAGTTTATATTGATAATAGCATGCTAGCTAAGACATAGTCATTCTACTTTAGATATGTCTCTATAGTTTATGTCATCATAGTTTATAACTCGGGATTTTATGCCTAATAAGTATTCCATAATTACTTTGGAGAAAATAGTCACAGTGAACACAAGTGCAATGCTTTAATTGAACAACAGATGATTTCAATTTAAAGGATCTGAAGCTATCGAAGCATCCATATTAAACATGAGCTTTGATTTGGAAAGAATTATGGCTTGTTAGTCAAACATTAGAGGTTTCATGTTTTACATATTTATTTGCAAGTCTATTTTCCCTTCATCTTTCGTCTGCAGAAATTTTGAATCCTTTGAACCTGTAAAGACCTTTGAGTTTCTCACACTTACCCAGATACCTCTAACATACACACCAAAATTAGAATTTTACCCCGATCTCACAACGCTATAAAACAGCTGTCACAATAAGTAGGAACAACTTTATGCATATGAAAACATTAATGAATTGCAAAGATTGAATTCAGCATTCTTTATTTTAGTGCATAAAGAAGGAGAGTGTGTCACATGATGAGGCACCCAGGAATCTGTACCAGAACCGTCAGCGCAGCGGGAGATGCAGCTGTTTTCTTGGCAGCAGAAGCAACAGCATCTGTTCAGGCAGGCCACCCTTGGGAGTGGTGACTCTCTCCCACAGTGCTTCTGAAGCAACTTACCCCTGACGACCACATGAAAAGAGAAATGGCTTCTTTCTGTATGGACTACGAAGTGACCGGCAATGACCTGTGTTGACTTACATGATAGAAACCATGCAACCCTTCATGAAGAACCAACGAGGAAACTCTCCATCAAAAAAGCAACAGCTTCAACAAATAAAAGGTTCTTTTCCCCTAAGAGCTGTGATGGCAACTTCATTATTGTCTGAGACTAGGACTGCTTCCCACTCCACAGAATGATTTCTTAAATGTGGTCCAAAGTGGTGCTTCAAGCAACAAATGGATCTAAGCTCTACACATCAGAAGCAAGTAGAGTGAAACAAGCTCAGAGCACACCTACTTACAACCCGATGTGAGAAAAGTTTATAGACGTTAAGACACGCTGCCACTTATTTTCCTTTGGCCAAACCTTAGGCACATGACCGTATCCACTTGCAAACACAATCCTTATTCCAAATCAATCACGTGCCTCAGCAAAAGGCGATGGCTCTCAGGAGAAGACTTCAACAGACTTTCAGCAGGGCAACACCAATATATGCTATATTGGCTAAAACGCCTGGAATCTGAATCGATCAGACTCAGTAGATTAAGTCAAAGAATAATGTAATATTTGGGTGCCATTAGAGTACAGGTATAGAGAGAAGGGAAACGCTATGGTGAACAGACCTGCTAGGGACCCGTGAATCAATACAGCTGGTTTGCTGCGTTCTCTTACAGCGCTCCTTAGGTTCTCACACATTAGAATTATTTTTAATGCCACAAGTTTCACGCCCTAAATATTTTCCAACCAATCACAGGTAACTAGGATCCCTTGGGTGACTTACTTTGCTCAAGTATCCTTACAGGTTGTCAAAGAAATGCTTATATATCAGATTCCTTTTGGTCAGTCACTTTGAGATTCATTATCGAACAGGTGCCAAAGAACAGAAAAGTTCAAAAGGGTGATAAATGGAGTCCTGAAACAAGAAATTCAGAGGTCAGGGCTGACAAGGGTGGACTGACAAGCTCCCACCCACTCTCTTCCCATCCTAACTCTCAATCATTCAAGTTCAGGGTAATTAGTTGTTGTACACCACAATGTAAGCCAACCAAGTACAATGCCAACCTAAAACGCTAATCGGCCAGTGTGGAGAAACAAATGACTCTGTTCAGTAGAACGTGACAGCTTCAATAATACAGTAAGATCAAATGAGGGGTGTAGTTCTATCACCAAGGGGCTTGGCAGGAGGCAGAACGAAATGTTTCAGCAAACATGCCGAAAACTCAAACTAGCTGCATGTCTCTCACCGTGTATGAAACTAAAATCAAAGTGGATCAGAGAGTTAAACATTAAAGTAGAAACACTAAATCTTCTGGAAGGTGGAATAGGAAGAACTCTTGAAGACTTAGGTGTAGGCCAGAACTTTATGAACAAAACTCAGACTGCACGGGAAATAATACAAAGAATCAGAGATTGGGATCACATCCTACTAAAAAGCTTTTGCACAGCAAAAGAAATCACCAACAGAGTAGGACGAAAACCCACAGAGAAAGAAAAAATTTTTTGCCAGCTGTTCCTCAGACAAAAGTCAAGAATGTATAAAGAACTCAAAAAAATCAGACCCCTGAAATTTGAAGACCCAATCCAAAGTGGGCATCTGAAATGAACAGACACCTCTCAGATGAAGAAATACAAATGGCAAATAAATAACATGAAAAAGTGTTCAACATTACGAGTCATTCAAGAGATGCAAATTAAAACAACACTCCAGAAAGAATAGCTATTCTCAAGAAATCAACCAATAACCAATGCTGGCAGGGCTGCAGGGAAAAAAGGAACCCTCCTTCACTGTTCATGGGAGTGTAGACTGGTCCAACCATTGTGGAAATCAGTGTGGAGATTCCTCAAAAAACTACAACTAGTGATTCAATTCGACCCAGCTATACCTCTTCTTGGCATCTTCCCAGAAGAATTAAAAATGTACCACAACAATATATCCACAACCATGTTTACAGCAACACAATTTGTAATAGCTAAGTCTTGGAAACAACTCAGATGCCCAGAAACTACTGAATGGTTAAAGAAGATGTGTTTTTTTTTTAATACAGTGGAGTACTACTCTGTCATAAAAAAGGATAAACTTGAAACATTTATAGATAAATGGATGTACCTCGAGAACATACTCCTAAGTGAAATAAATCAAAAACACATGACTATATATTGAATTGTTTCTCTGATATGAGAATCCATAAGTGTAAATAAGGACAAAAAGGTATAATAGATTTTGTGAAATAGAAAGATAATGTTCAAATGGGAATAGAACTAGAGAGGGAAGGGGGGAAGGAAGGAAGGGAAAGAGAGAAGAAAAGAAAAAAATGGAAAAATGTAAATAAAGCTATTGTAAATAAGGAGGGGAGGGGGAGTAGAAGAGAGGGGTGAGGGAGGGAGGGGAAACAAGATGTATCGTGTGCAGGTACAAACTGTGATGAATATGATCATCGTGTTTATCTATAATGTACCTGCACCTGTTCTTGGAAAACAAAACAAAACAAATTTTCAGCAAGCATGTGTGTCAAGTTTCTGAATATTCCCAGACTACAGGGCTCTTCCTTTCTCTTTTAAGGGAGAAGGTGTATTTTTTAAGAGGCTAAGATTTTCACATTGGTCTCCAGTACAAAAAGTCAGAAAAGGAATTTAACTTTTCTATCCAGGATTATCTGCTCTTTGTTTTGTTTGTATTTTGATTTTGCTTTTTTCATGTGCCAAATACAACTGGGGGAGCTTCTTCAGTAGTCTTTGGTAGTAATTTTAGCATAATTACCCCAAGAGGGAATCACAGTGTTTCCTGTTCTACATCAATGACCCAATATACGACATAGTGACTGCATCACAACCTGATGTCACGGTGACAAATACTCATAAGGGCTTCCTAGTGAAAAGTGTTCTACTCGAACTATTTGCAAAAGAAAAGTGATCTCTTGACAGATTGGTAGCCAGACTCCCAGATGGCCCCCAATGGTCTGTCTCTCCTTGTATTCAAGTCCTGTGTCATTATCTTTCCACATCGAAACAGAGCTTGTTTATATGTTTACTAAAGTGCAACAGGAATGAGAACATGTGACTTTTGAGACTAGGTTGTAAATAGCATTGCAGTCTTGTTTGCTGCAATTGTTCGAACGTCCTTGTGGAGAAATCCATGGGACAGGAACTGCCTCAATTTACCAGCTGTAGGAGTGATCTATCTTGGACCTGCAGGCAGGCAAGCCTTCAGGTTGCTGCAGCCCCTGCTGATATCTGACTGCTATCTCTCGAGAGCCTTGCAGCTAAAATAGTCCAGCAAAGCTACTCTCAAATTTCCAATGCACAATGGAGAAAATAGGCAATAAAAACTTATGCTGTTTTTGAGCTTGTAAATTTGGGTGGTGATGTGTTATACAGTGATAGATAACTAAGTACGCATTCAATCACACATAACTTTATTGCTTTTAGCCACGGGCTAATTGCCATAGGGAAATATAGTGACCATTGTCTGCCTTCAAACATTCCTTACACACACACGCGCACACGCACACACACACACACACACACACACACACAAATCCATTCATACATACAAGCAAGTGTGATAAGACTGTTTGACGATAATGAATTAAATTGCTTTGAGAACTCTGGTCATGCTAGCGTGAGACTGACCTGCCATGACTAATCCCACTGACATGCTCGCCCTTCCTTCATGGTGCCTGGAAAATAATTTCATGATGTCATATTTTAAAGTAGTCATGTTGGTCCAATGAATCAAGGAGACAATATAAAGTTTGGGAAGACGTAGCCTCCTCCAGCCGACTTTAAAGTTACCAGCCTGTGAAAAATGTCCCTCATTTGTTTAGATGTCTTCGTGTATCTGCCACATCTGAGCCACTTAGTTCTGTCTTGTTTGGGAAAAGATAATTCATCTTCTCAGCCAGGGATGTGCCTATATTCTTAATCACTGCTCACTGCTGCTGCCTCCTGGAGACCTAATGCTTTGTCAACAGAAGATAGTGAAAGGATCCATCCATTGAAGAAAGCCTTTTCTTGGAATATAATCAGGTTCACATTTCAGTCATTTTCAGCTCATTTAAGCAGTGAGCACTTACTACACATATAGGCAACCATGAGATTACAATGTGGCTTACCTAATAATTAAGGGCAGAGAATGGACTTTTAACCCACAGCTTGTCTCAAAATCTAATATTTTTCCTGAAGCAGCTAAGTGTGTGACTTGGAGCAGACCACTCAGCTCCACAAATTACCATCTGAAATAATTGCACTAGACTGGAGAATGTAGCATAAGCAAGGTCCTGGGTTCAATCTCTAGCACTGCAGTAAATAAATAAACAAACAAGCAAACAAATAAAAATAAATGTGATAGAGTAGATGCACTAATACAAAAGGATGAAAAAACTAAATTACTCTCAATTACAAAGTTATGCCAGCATAAAAATATTCCATGTGGTGGTTTGAGGGAAACACACACACACACACCCTTTTATGATATATATTCTGACAGGTAAATCTCAACAAATAGAAATCATCCCTGTTTTACGATTTCTATGTCATATTTCTTTGTCCTTTAAAAATTACTGTGAATTCTGAATCCTGTGACATTCTTTTTTACCAAATTCACATCTAAATAAGAAAACTGGCTAGGTTCCATGGTGCACGCCTGTGGTCCCAGCAATTGGGAGGCTGAGACTGTAGGACCACAAGTCCAAGGCCAGCCTGGAATATGCAGGGAAACCCTGTCTAAATAAATAAATCAGAACACCTTCCCTTGCTGATTGCAACTCTTGTTGGTTCAAAAACCTTATGTTGTTTATTGTGACTAGTCTTATTTTCAGTATATTTATATACCTGCATTCTGATTAGATCCATAATTTGCCTCTGTTCATTATTATTCCTCCTGTTTTCAAAATGAGCACTGGAATCACTTACCAAATGTATAGTGTAAATGTCTTTGTGAATAAAGGGCCTCTCTCTTTTATGAATTCCAAAACAGTTCCCAACAGCAGTGACTGAGGAGGGTTTATGGGCTGCATACATGTAAAAGAAAAATTTTCAAATAATATACTCACTGACTCTAACTGATGAATGATCCCTTTTATCTTCCTGCACATACATCCTGAGCGAATGAGAAAAGATACTTTTCAAAAATGTTTCAGTCTATGACATAATTTCTACAAGTAAATTGTTAACCACCAAACCCGTGCACAGCCCATGATCAGGAATAGCTTTTTATTTGGCATACTTCCTCCTCAATCATATATATATATATTCTTCCCCATGTATGTACGTATGTATGTATGTGTGTGCGTGTGTGTGTGTATATATATGTATATATGTGGAAGAATATAATACAGTATAGATGGGAGAGTTTTCTAGTATACCTTCTCATGGAGTACAGAAGTTGGCTGCTGTTTAATTAATTCCTATTTCAAAAATATTTTTAAATTCTCTAGCTGTTTTTATAAAATCTTTTAAGTACTATGCTATGCATAGGGAAGACCAACTGATGGGTAGGAAAGCAATACTAGCATTCCCTGGTGTTAAGCAACAGCTCTCAAGAAGCATTTTTTTTTTCTTAAACAAAATACCAGCAAACCATTGATGTAAGTTCTGTGGCACAAATACAGCTCTAGCCCCTCCTTAAAACCATGTTGTCCACCCTGGAATGCCCTTCTCCTGTCTTGCCCTGCGGGGCCAGTTTCATCCCAACATGACTGAGCCTCATCCCAGCCCACTGAGTGCCTCCCAAACGGGTGCTCGCCGGCCAGGGAGGAGGGGTGAGAGGGTGTGCAGAGAGCCGGGCGTCAGCTGGCGAACCCTAAGCAGATGAAGCAGCCGGAAGTCAGCCTGTGTCCCTCTCTCGCTCCCAGCCTCTCTGACTGGCATCACAGCTGCTGGCCCTGCCCCAGCCCTACTCTTTGCCAACCAGGAACACCATCTGATGGCCTGGGCTTTTTTTTTTTTTCCTGACTCCCACTGAGTCACCATTTCTGTACCTTGTGAGGAGCAAGTACTCCAGGTGTTTCGTGGCATTATTTTGCCATTCGCCACCCTACACTGCTCTTTTCATTTTAGCAGTGTGCCTGAGAAGAATTATCTATCTATATTCTTAAAAAGCAAGAGAAGCCACTAGGCTTGCTCACATATTCGAATGCTCCTTTCCAATATCACTATGAGTTGTCTAATTTGATGGACTTTTAGAGCTGCAATCTATGACATATGAAATATACACAGACTAAATCCTAGAAGTGACTTATTTGGGGGTAAAAGAAAAAAAATACCTTCTAAGCAGGTTGTAATTCTCAATGATTAATGTTTATGAAAAACAACAGGTATCATGATATAGAAAAATATTAGGTGACAAAAAAAGTAGCTGTTCACATGTTCTGTGGGAATTTCATTTTTATTCTAGCTGATCCTCTAAATCTCCCTCACCATTCTCCACTCCATTAACAAAAGCCTGGAATGGGAGAAGGGAGAAACCAAAATGATTTTGTATTCATTCCAAATCGTAACCATATTCTTCCTCTTCTTCACAATAGCAAATCAACTCATACATACGTACGCAAACACACAACAGATGCTTTGCTGTCTGCTTAAATCTTTGTTAATAAAACAGAGAATGGTGAGAGGAAAAAGGAAAAGGAAGGTTATAAGGCTAGAAAAGTAATATATAACAGAATGTGCTGCATCCACTTACTTCAAAGAGGGAACAGGTATCATTTCCAATTTTAGTATATGTGCTGCCCAAGCAAGCACAAGCAGGCATCATTTTCAAAGAGCGTCCACCTCACCATTTCCAAAGAACACTCACCACACTTTGCTACTTTCCACTATATTTTTTTAAAATATACTTTATTTTTGAGAGCAGTATTACAGTCACAGCAAAATTGAGCAGTTTTCTCATCTACCCCTTATTCCAGAACAATTACCACCAGCTCTATGATCAATACCTGCCACCAGGTTACTACATTTGTTATCATTGATGAATCTACATTGATTCATCATAGTCACTCAAAGTCCATAATTTACATTAGAGTTCGCTCTTGGTGCTGTACATTCTATGGGCTTGGGAAAATTTATAAGGACATATATCCAACAGTACAGTATAATGAGTACTTTCACTGCCCTAAAAAATCACAGTGCTGAAACTACTCATTTCTCCCTCACCCCAAATCCTTGGAAATCACTGAGGTCATTTTATTTCCATGGGTTTGCTTTTCCCAGAATTTCATACATTTAGAATCATATAGTAGCCTTTTCTGATTGGCTACTTTCGCTTAGTAATATGCACTGAAGTTTCTTGCATTATCTTTTCCACTGCATTTTCATCATAAGACATGAACACTAACCAAATTCAAGGACTGGATTAAAGTGAACATAGGACTCTGGTTTAGATTACATAAATTTACCAAAGAAAATTAGAAAGAACACAGTACTGTCTTCTAGAGTACATGCTGTTTTTTATTTTAGCCATTTCAGACAAATCCTCAAAAATAAAGCTTGAGATGCTGAGGGCATAGTGATAATGCCCAGAAAGAACCAGCCGTAAATCCCAACTTCCACTACTATGAGATCTTCAGCAAGTTTCTTACATCCCCGGACCCTCAGGTTCCCTACTTATAAAATAAGACTGGGGGGGGGGGTCTTCAAGCAACATTGGAATAGTATTGAATGTATTATAAGCCCTCAAAAAATAGTGTAATGCAGATTTGTGGTAGTATGTTGGTATTGACAAATACTTTCCAAATGAACTAAAAATAATAAATATGCCTTCTGAACTAGAAAATTTTATCTGTCTTGGTTGTATTAAACATCTGTGGATTCTAATTAATAGATCTGAAGAATTTGGGAAAGTTCAAAACTGAAATCGAAACTGGTAGCCAAACGCCATTTCATTTGAATTATTCTACACCTAAAGTATTGAATGACTGGAGGTAGATGGTCAGATGGAAAAAAAAAAAAAAAAAAACCTCCAACATTCTAGAGATTGGCAATAGTTTCCACTCTACCCTATTAAGATGATCATGTGATTTTTATTCTTCATTTTGCTGAACTATGTATTCCATTTATTGATTTCCTTATGTTGAACCATCCTTCCATCGCTGTGACAAATGCCATTTGATCATGTTGTATAATCTTATTTATATGCTATTGGTTTTAGTTTACTAGTATTTTGTTGATAATGATTACATCTATGCTCATCAGAAATATTAGTCACAAGTTTTCTTTTTCATTGCTGTCTTTGCCTGGATTCTATATTAGAGTAATGTTGGCCCCGTATGGTAAGTTTGGAAGGGCCCCTTCCTTTCTGTACTTCGGAATACTTTGAGAGGTGTTGTCTTTAGTACTTTTCTAAAAAAAATTCAGCTATGAAGCCATTAATCCTGAGGTTTTCTTTGTTGGAAGATTTTTATTACTGATACAATCTCATTGCTTGTTATTATCTGTTCAGGTTTTCTATATCTTCATAAGTCAATTTTTGTTAACTGTTTATGTTCAGAAATTTATCCATTTCCAATGTGTTGACATATACTTGTTTACAATAGTCCCCAATGATCATAGTTTTGTGGTGTCAAGTGTAATGCTTCCTTTTTCCTCTCTGATGTTGTTTATTTGGAAGTTCTCTTTATTTTTCTTGATTAGCTTAGCTAAAGGCTTGTCAATTTTGTTGATCTTTTTTAAAAACCTAGTTCTTCAGTTCATTGATTTTCTGTACTTTTCTTAGTCTATTTCATTTATTTCTTCTCCTTATCTTCATTTCTTTCCTTCTTCTGATTTCAGATTCATTTGTTTTCTTGCTTTAAGTCATATTATTAGGTCATTAATTTTAAATTTGTTTTTTTTGATGTAGTCTTTTATTGCTATATATTCCCCTTTAGTACTGCTTTTCTGCTTTTGCAGTACCTCATAGGTTTTGCTATGCTGGGTTTTCATTTTCATTTTTTTGGTCAAGAAATGTTTAGTTTTTGTTTTTGGCTTTGTGGGCAGTTGTAGGTGTTTTAGGGTTTGAGGGAGTTTGTGGATTTTGGGTTGCATTTTGTTATTGAGGGGCAGTTTTGTTTTGTTCCTGTGCTTAGGTTGGAACCCAGGCCTCACGTTTTGGGTGTGCACTCTACCACTGAGTTACACCCTCAACCCACAAGAAACTTCTTAATTTCCTTTTTCATTTCTTCATTGATCCATTATCAATGAGTTGAGAGAAAGTTGTTTAATTTTCATGTATTTCTACAATTTCTAAAGTTTCTTTTGTTAATTTCTAGTATTATTCCACTATGGCCAGAGAAGACACATGGTGTATTTCAATTTTTTTGGAATTAGTTTCAATTTGTTTTGTTGCCATTTATTTGGTCTATAGAAGAGAATGTTCCATGTTCTTGTGACAGATGTGTACTCGATTAATTTGAGTTGTAGTATAGTTTAATTTTGATGTTTCTTTGCTGATGTTTTTGTATAAATGGTCTGAAAGAAAGTACTAAAATCTCCAACTCTTATTGTACTGTAGTCTATTTCTCCTTTTAGATCTAATAATTTTTGCTTTATTATTAGGGTGCATATATAGTAACAATTATGATTTCCTCTTGTTGACTTGATCCTTTTATCATTATATAGTTACCCTCTTTGTTTCTTTTTATAGTTTTTGACTTAAATTTTATTTTATCTTATATAACTATAACTATTCCTTCTAACTTTCGGTTTCATTTGAATGGTATATCTTTTCCTACCCCTTCATTTTTAGTCTATGTTATTCTCTATTCGTGAAGTGAGTTCCTTGCAGATACCATATAATTGGGTCTAGGTTTTGTTTATTTGTTTCTTTGTTTGCTTGATTTGGCTTTGTTTCGGTTTTGGTTTTCATCTATTCTTCTGCTCTATATCTTTTAATTGGAGATTTAACTAACTTACATTCAAGGTTATTGTTGCTATGTAAAGACACTCCCATCATTTTATAATTCTATGATTCTTTTGAATAACCTTTGTTCTTTCTCTTTAATTTCTTTTTCTGATTGGATAGTTTTCTTTACTGATTGGATTTGATTCTCTTTCTCTTTTGTGTATCTGTTCAAATGTGTGCTTTTGTATTTTCATTGTTTTTCTGATGGTAGTTACCATCCTTTTGCTTTTCTTAAGAAGAAATTTTCTGCAAAGAAGGCTGATGTTTTAACAGAGATTTCTTTACAAGTGATTTAATAGGTTTTTTGGTTGCTATTTTTAAAATTCTCTGTCTTGTACTTCTGACAGTTTTGATTATAATAAGCTTTAGAAAGAATCTTTGTGGGTCAGATATATTGTGTGTCCTTTAAGATTCCTAGATCTAGACATTCCTACCACTCCCAAGATTTAGAGTGTTTTTTTGCAATTATTTCATTGAGTAGGTTTCTTTGCTTTTTCTATTCTCTTTTCTCTTCTAGAACTATTGTTACATGAACATCCATTTGCTTAATGATGGCTTGTATGCGTTTTAGGATTCCTTCAATCTTATTTATTTATTTACTTTATTTGACTGGGTTATTTCAAAAGACTTGTCTTCAAGCTTAGAAATTATTTCCTCTTCCTGATCAATTCTGTTCTTAAGGCTTTGCATCCTATTTTTAAATTACACTTATTGATTTCTTTAGTGTCAAGATTCTTGGTGGTTCTCTTTAAGATATCTACACTTTGCTAAATTTTTCACTCCTATCATGAAATGTCTTTGTAAACTATAACACTAGCTATACTGTCAAGCCAGATTCTAAATTTTATCTCAAAAGTAAAAAACTAAATTGATACGTAAAAAACTTCTACATAACCTTAATGCTAATTATTGCTAACTTCATGGTATTTTAAATGCATTTATGTTCTCCAAATATACAAGCATTCTAAAATACAAAGCTTAAAAAGAAAACCAGCTTACTGTACTATTACCCTAAAACAAAAATGTTTGTAATGATAGACTTTTTTTTTAGGTCTATGTTTATGTGTTCCTAAATGTCTCATGATAATTAGATATCATTCTCATTATCTTAATTTTTTTCCTTGGAAAACACTGTAACTGTTGTCTATCAGTATTCTTCAGGAATATAACTTGTAACAGATCACCTAAACAGTATATTAAGATAGGCCATCCTGTAGAAGATAGATAGGCTGTAACACTGACTCCCAATATCCAAAACAATTACCATAGTTAATATTAGAAGACTTCAAGACAAGTGTAACTGAACCTTCAGTATTAAATAACCAAGGCTTAAAGACCAAAGCTGAGTAAGATCAAAAGATTTAGAGATTTAGTCAAAATGAATAAAAAGACAACAAATATTTTGACTATTGCTCTCAAATTCACCCAGGACCCAGGGCATGAGAGGACCCATCTAGAACAGCTCCATAACACTCATGAGCCACTCAACCTCTAAACAAAGAGACCGTTGAATCTCAAAGGATATGCATCAACCAACATACATTCCACAAAAGAAGGATCACTGTAGAGGGGAAAGACTCCATGCTTCTAAAGGAAGTCGTGTGGCTAAATAAGATTGTGACCTGTCCTCACAGATGCCCTGACTGTTGGGGTAGTTAAAGGTTCTTTATGTGTCCCCAAAAGTAACCCCTGAGGATCCTTGACTGAACTTAATAACAAAAAGGGGGTTAGTTTTCATCATCTACTGGGTCTTAAACACCCAACAAGAAAGTATAACCAAAAAAAAGTAGTTGACAACAAAAAAAATCTTTATCTATTCCTCCTTAAGATTAAGGAGAACACTGCAAAGTCTTTCAAAAAAGACTTTTGGGACAAAGGACAAAATTACTAAGACCTAGATATACTCACCACAGAAAGTGGAGGTACATGTGCTGTGCTGGGAATAAAATGGGGTTACTAGGTCAATAGGACAGGAAAAGCACAACAACACACCCACAAATTCTTGGAAGATGCAAAACAATTATAAGGTCTAGCCACCAAGATATAGACAAATTGAAATACTACCTGGTCACAGATGTCCTGGTTACTGACTTTTCTGGGTGTGCTTATACCACTTATCATACTTTTTCTCACAAGCTCACCCTTATTTGACACATTTGTGCATTTTGTCTCTGCCAGGTTACAGTTTATCAAATTACAGATAACTATCCATCACGGATGACAATCCTTCATGTTCTAACCTTCTATACTCCTTTAGAGTAGGTTGCCCAAAGTTTTTACCCTTGACACAGTCCCACTGACTCCTAATGATTCAACAAACTCAATCAGGGCTCCTCTCCATTCATGTCCAGCCTGAAACAGCTACTAAAGATGAAGCTACCATCTAAATGTCAAACATTTGACAGTGTCAATACATCCATCTTGCGCATAGCAGCCAACTTAAAATAAACCATGACTCGCCCTTACCAACATCTTCCATGGACAACATGCTTCTGGGGTATCGCTGGGCAGTCTCACGATCAGGACATGATCTGAGCTGGGTCGCTGATCATGCTTGCACAAAGGAAGCCATACCTCCTTGCAGCCATTGCTTTCCCTTCAACAACACTGCTCCGGGCTGGGCACACAGATCTCCCTTGTGTCTCACCCACTGCTTTATAGCATACTTATTAAACTTTTCTTTGTTTCTATGTATTTTTACAGCCCATTTCCAGCTTCTACAATGCCATTTTGCATGACAACAAGGAACAGAAAGATCATTTCGAAGTTATTTACCTTATAAACATTCTTATCATGCTAGCTCTGGGTGACCTGTTCCCTTCTGACTGGTTGTTATGAATCATCTGGTTTGGGGAAAACTGGTCTATTTTGAATTTCAGTTGATTATATGTCACCTGTCATGAGTCATCCTACTCTAGTATGGTCTGATCTCTTGGGGCCTGGGGAAGAGCTCGGTCTGAACAGCAGCCTCTCATAAATTTTATTTAACATTGCCAAATAACTCTAATTATTCATTTGACTTCTGGCTACAATAATTCCACAGGTGAGAAAGGTGCTCTGAACAGCAAGTGCCACAGTCCTATTCTAGAAAACAACCTCTCATTGCATATTCATAAATTGTCACTCTGGGTTATCTACTTCAGTCTCTTTTGAGTTTGATTGATATTAGCTTTCTCAAGTCCAGTGAACAGCAGATACTGAATGATTAAGCGGCTGTCTCAACCAAAGGGGCGGGGCAAAAATTCTTGAATAACATGCAACACATTTTACAACAAGAAATTAAGAGTGTGTCATAAAATGAGCAATTGGTAATCATTCTCACAGCAAAATAAAATGTAAATATTTTTACAATGAGAAAGTAAACATCATGCTCCCCCCAAAATATAGAAAACAGTATCTTCAGAAAGGGTTATTATAAAACAGACAGCGAGATTTCACTGGTTTTGTTCTTGCTGATTGGAAATTTACTGAATTTAAGATAAATGGCCTTGAAACCTGAAGCAGACCGAATCCATTTTAGTGGGCTATTCAAGATTGAGAACTATCTCCCAGGTCCTTTGGAAAATAATGGAATTCAAGTGCAGCACTAATTCAATAAGAAATTTCAAGAGTCAATACCAACTACTTAATATGGCAATAGAAGCAAAGCCATTACTGTTGACTCCATTTCCATTACTCAGAAGTATTGCTTTGCTATTAAACTATGGCTTTAGGGGACATTTAGTTCTTTTCCCCCTAAGCATTCCTCATAATTTATTCCATTTGGGAGATATGCATCAGGCATAATTTAAAATCTGCAGGCTCTATTCTCTCCCAGTGTAGAAGCATAACTCCCATTAGCACTAATAAAAGCTATCTGTACATCTCAAGCAGTGTACCTCTCATAAGTGTTTAAGAACCAAAATGTTTTACATCCTGTGAGAGAAGCAGCATTAGAGAGAATCTGGACACAATTTAACAAGGTTAAAATGCAGAGCATAGATTGTTTTCCAGATGACAATATTCTTTGAAAAGTATGTCAGGTTTCTGTCAAAAACCAGTAGTGCTCTCACAGATTCACTGGAAGAGAAGGAGTCTCTACTTTGAACATTCACAAAGAACAAGAAACACTTCTATCTTTAAAAAAAAAAAAAAGTTAAAAATCTGGGGTGATTATTCTTGCCTTTTTGAGAGTAAAGAAGAGGTCGTTTTGCAAGGGTGTGCAGCTTCATCTACAAAGTACTTCTTTTGCCTAAATTTGGAAGCCCACCAAGTCTTGTGTAAATCCTTTGCCTCCTTTATCTTGGTTATCAGCAAGTTGGAAAGTTTTTTCTTTTTTTTTTTTTCATAAGTTCATGACCAAAAGCCAATTATGTCTTTTTCACACAACTGCCAGGTTAACCGCTTTTGTGGCCAGTATGCTGCTGGATTTCTCCATAGAATATCTCCAAATCAAACTTAGAGCAGCCCTCAGCCATTTATTCCCACAGCTTCACCTTGGAACTCGCTCCTGCAGGTTCCCCTGGCCAGCTTGTGAGCTTGGAATACTGAAACCTCTAGAGCAAATCTGTTAAGTTCCCATAGTTACCCCTTAAGGAAACAAAGACAATACTTAATGCTTCCTGAAAACAGAAATGATCCTGTGGAAGATTAAAGGATTTTTTCCTATGTTGGAATCAAATAGCTGTTTCAAAAACTGGGATTGTCTCCAAGTGTTGATGTGGGGGAAGATTTTGGCTATCACAACATTATCACTGAGACTGTACACTGCAAAGAAACATTGATATAAAGCAGTATCACTGCTGATTAAACACTATTAGCATATTCAGTTGGAAACATAAATGTAAACACAGATTTCCAATGTTTACATCATGCACAATTGCAATATTTATCTTTGTGCTAGAGTAAACAGACACTCGGACAAAAGAAAAGCTAGCATGCCTATTGAAAGACAAGTAAATTCTTACAGTGGTTTAGGAGGTCTTATTTATCTCTTTTAAAAAACTAGTTAAGTTATTTTTACTATTTTTCTTTTAAGTTTGTAGCTATTATTCACTTTTGATCTTGCCAAGTCGAATGTGGCTAAAAGTATGTGTTTAATGAAAATGTGTGTGGGTGTGCCCCCCCACACACACACGCACATTTAGCCAATGGAGTGGTTTGCTCTTAGATGCAAGGCATTTCGGGAATTCAAGCATTTACCTATTTTATCTCCATATTGTGTTCATCAACTTGGAACCTGAGTAAATTTGAGCAAAGGGAAATAAGGAAGCCTCACATGCACAGAGAATAGTAAAAACTGACAAGCAGGTAGGTGCAGTTACTTCAGTTGTTCAGAATTTTTTCAACATCTTTTCCCAGCTTGTAACCTCATACATTTTCAGGGTTCTAGAAACTCAGTGTATGTTGTATCTTATTGGTTTTCTCAGTACTGACTCTACTGAAGCCTCAGGACCCAGGTACAGCCCACCATTCTGTAACCACTCAGACCTTACTATAGATATTTTGTACCTCTAGCTCCACCTTACTTTCCATCTTCCATATTCCTAATTTGCTCACTATTATTTCATTATATTTATCATTGTAAGCCACTTCAAATTTTCCATGGAATAGGTAGCCTATAAATAAATAAATTTCAACTATGCATGCATACTCACGGAAAAACGTAATCATTAAGATAATGTTAAAGACACGTTTATATTAGGTCGCTATTATTTTTTTACCCTACGCTGTAAAAGGATCAAGGATAGAGCATCTGGGTGTCAGAAACACAAATTTTTGTCTAAATTTTGATACAACCTAATAGCATAACGACTGATACAATATTGATATACTGCAGTTACTTAACCTTCATGAGCTTCAATTTCTTAATTTGCAAGATGGGACAGTTGTTATATGTGAGTGATTTTCGGTTTCTTTTTTTCTTTTTCTTTCTCAATTTTCATTAGTATACGTTTGTGAAACATAATAAATACATTCATCGTGGGAAATCCATACATATACATGTATATATTGCGTCTTGATCTTTTTCTTCCCTAATTTTCTAATTCTTACAATAGACAATTTTATTTTGTGTGAAGGTTTACATAAACCCAACATTCAAAGAAGCCAAAACCAGAATGACTTACATGATGTTCCTTCTCTGCGTCTACCATTTCGCCTTCATCTTTTCCACCACCACCTTCTCCAGTGCCTTTGCGATATTGTGATACACACTCATACATGCATGCACACACGAAAATACTGCACAACGACTATTCTGATTTAAAACAATTTTACATAAAAAAACAAATTGTCATTAATTCCCCTCAGAATACTCCTCCTGATGGAATACACTTTTCTCATTGTTTTTGCCAATCTCTGAAGCGGTTCTAGAAGTCCTCCTTCATGTCTTTAGTTGTGCTGCCATGGATGCCTTGATATCCCTAATTAATTCAAAACATTGACTTTTCCTGGTCATTTTGGCTTTGAGGAAGAGCCAGAAATCACGTGGTGCCAAGTCCACTGAAAGGTGGATGAGGACACACTGTGATGTTTTATGAGCCTGGGTTTTAGTTGCATGGCACTGGGCACCAGCATTCACTACATTTTTTATCACACTTCCAAAAGACTGTCATGAAAAGGCGATAGTTTTGTAATGACGTCTGTGTTAAAGCCCAAAAGGTTTGGGTCAGGGAGCTCCTGGATCACTGAAATCCCCAGGAGAGCGGCAGACCTCGCGAGGGCACGGAAGCTGCGTCCTTCGCCACACGCTTTGCTCCACGTATCTTTTGCATCTGTCTGTTTATATGTACCTTTTGTGGTGATATTTAAAAGAAATTGATAAGCATAAGTAAAGTATTTCTATGAGTTTTGTGAGCCACTCTCTAAAATGAGGAAAACCTACCAAGAAGTTTGGGGAAATCTCACTTTATATCCTGTAAGAAGCATAGCTCGGAGCCCATGATTGGAATCCAAAGTGAGGGAGAATTGACTGAGCCCTCAGTCTGTGCGAGGTGTCAGCTGGGTGCGTAATCTCCAGGTCCATAGCGTCGGGCACAGCTGGTATCAGAAAAAAAAAAAAAATGGAGAGGGGAGAAAGAGAGAGAGAGAAAGGCAGGAAAGGGGGGACTTTATATTTTTTTTTTCTGTTATGAAGTTGATGTGAGATGAAGACAGTGGGAAAAAAAAAAAAAACACTTTTGCTTTTCCAGTGTATCCTATACTCTTCCATGAAACCTTAAAAATTCCGGGAAGCACTACTGGAAACCCACGAAATAGCTCATCTTCGTGATTTATTTATATTGAACTTACTGTATTCTAGTACATTTAGCACAGAAGTGGTAGTCAAAATATTTAGCATATGTAATATGGGCATCAACTAGTCAGGAGTCCGTATGAAACTATCCACTAACCAGGTGCAAATCAGCGGCAGGTGAGAGAGAGGCATGGCATCTGCAGTAGTTAATTATGATGTCAACTTGAATGGATCAAGAAATGCCTAGTGCATTAGTAGGACACACTTCTGGGTGTATCTATGGGTAATTACATGCAGGCTGCAAACCGACGAGGGGAGGCCCACCCTTAATATGGGTGGTATCAACAAATAGGCTTGTAGCCTGATGAAATAAAAAGGGAAAGAGGAAGGAAGTCTTCCATTTTGCTTCTTTGGAGGAGCTCTGATTCTTTTTTTTTTTTTTTTTTGTATTTTTTATTGTCTATTTTTTTCTTTTAGTGGTACATTTTAGATATACATAATGATAATATTCATCATAGATAGGGAATTTATACCTGTACATGATATATCTTCCTTCTTTTTTTCTCTCATGCCCCTCCCCTCTCTTCAACCCCTCTTCTCCTTATTTCATTTTTCTCCAGTTTCTTCAGGTTTCCAGTGCAGACAATTCAGCCTTCAACTCTCCAATACAGACTTGGGTAGGACCCTGCAGTGAACTCCAGGCCTCCGACCTTCCACTGAATATTCCAACTCTCCAGGTCACAGATGGCCATTCTGCATTCTTCCACCTGATTCTGCAGGAAGCTACTTCATGTTAAATCTATTCCTCTTGTGAATGCTAACTGATACAACATCTTAGAGGGCTTCATAACATGTTGGAGTTGCACAATCCCTATTAAGAGAGGAAAATAACATCCTTGTGGAGAGAAACTTGATATTACAAATAATGTGGGACTTATTTGATAATAACCTATGAACCTAAAATTCATGTTATCTCAGATGACGTTATGAAGCAATGGTAGAGAATAAAATCATCTGCACTTATTATATGGCAGGTAATCATGAGCACCACATACATGTCAACTATCCTACAGGTTCTTTAGATATAATTTAACAACCACAACTTATTGGGAGGCACGTGGGGAATATTGTGCATAATTCCATCATTTCAGCCAAATGCATTTGGCTTGGTTGGTACATTCTCTGCTGCATTAAACAAGGTCTGGACTAAAACAAAGTAGAACTTTGAATTGTGATGTTGTTATTGCTCATAGACCCTAAAACTGGGTGTTCTTGTTTACTGTTTGTATGTTGTCTTCTTTGTCAGTTGTAGTCCTTCATCTTGCCCAGTGAGTGTGTCTGAGAACTCTTGAGATTGAGACTAAGTTATACCTTGTGAAAGCCCTGGGATGAAACTGCGGGTGGCTGGATGTGAAGGTTAATTATATTCAAAAACTTGATTGGGCCACAAGACACTGAGAAGTTTTGTCGAACATTATTCTGGACATGTCTGTGAGGGTGTTAGATGAAATTAACAATTGAATGAGTACACTGAGTAAAGTAGATGTGCATGGGTAGCATCCAATT